>JAJPUD010005068.1:0-43013 GCA_023553655.1 Myrmecobius fasciatus | reverse complement strand
TTCTGAAAATAAAAGGAGAGATTAATAAAATTGAAAATAAGAAAACTCCTGAATTAATAAATAAAACTAAGAGTTGGTTTTATGAAAAAAAAAAACAACAAAATAGATAAGCCTTTAGTTAATTTAATTAGAAAAAGGAAAGAAGAAAATAAAATTGTTAGTCTCAAAAATGAAAAGGGAGAACTTTCAACCAATGAAGAGGAAATTAGAGCAATAATTAGGCGTTATTTTGACCAACTTTATGCTAATAAATTTGATAACCTAAATGAAATGGAGAAATAGCTACAAAAATATAGATTGTACAGGTTAACAGAAAAGAAAATAAATTTTTTAAATTAGCCCCATTTTAGAAAAAGAAATAGAGCAAGCTATTCAACTCCCTAAGAAAATTCTCCAGTGCCAGATGGATTTACATATGAATTCTACTAAACATTCAAAGAACAATTAATTACAATACTATATAAACTATTTGAAAAAATAGGGAAAGAAGGTGTTCTACCAAATTTCTTTTATGATGCAGATATGGTGCTGATACCTAAACCAGGTAGGGTGAAAACTGAGAAAGAAAATTATAGAACAATCTCCTAATGAATATTGATGCAAAAATCTTAAATATAATATTAGCAATAAGATTAAAGAAAGATCAAATAAGATTTAGACCAGGAATACAGGGGTGATTAATATTAAGAAAACTAATCAGTTATTATGAAAATCAACTATTTTAATAACCAAACTAACCAAAATCATATGATGATCTGATAAAATCAAACATCCATTCCAATTAAAAACACTGTATAGGAATAAATGGACTTTTCCTTAAAATTTTTAGTAGCATCTATTTAAAAAAACATCAGTAAGCATCATATTTAATGGGGACAAACTAGAACTATTCCCAATAAGATCAGGAGTGAAACAAAGCCCGCCCACTCTCACCATTACCACTCAATATTTTATTAGAAATGTTAGCTTTGGCAGTAAGAGAAGAAAAAGTGATTAGACATTAGAGTGGGTAATGAGGAAAGCAAATTTTCACTTTTTGCAGATGATATGATGCTATACTTAGAGAACCCTAGAGATTCAATTAAAAAACTACTAGAAATAATTCACAATTTTAGCAAAATTGCAGGATATAAAATAAACCCACATAAATCATCCTCATTTTTATATTACCAGCAAATTTCAGCAGCAAAAGATATAAAAAGAAATTCTATTCAAAATAACTGTCAATAGTATAAAATATTTGGGAATCTATCTGTCAAGTGAAAGTCAGGGAGTATACGAACTAAACTACAAAACACTTTTCACACAAATAAAGTCAGACCTAATCACTTAGAAAAATATCAAGTGCTCATATGTAGGTCAAGTGAATATAAGAAAAATGACAATGCTACTTAAATTAATTTATTTAGTGCCATACCAGTAAAACCCAAGAAATTATTTTACAGATCTAAAAAAATAGTAGCAAAATTCATCTTGATGAACAAAAGGTCAAGAATTTCAAGGGAATTAATGAAAGAAAAAGGTTGATGAAGTTGGCCTTGCTGTACCAAATCTAAAACTATATTACAAAGCAGTGGTCATCAAAATCATATGGTGCTGGCTAAGAAATAGAGTAGTTATAAGTGGAATAGGATAGGATCACAGGACAAACCAGTCAATAACTATAGGAGTCTAGTGTTTGATAAACCCAAAGACCCCAGCTTTTGTGATAAGTACTCACTATTCCATAAAAATTGCTGGGAAAATTGGAAAATTGTTTGGAAGAATTTAGGGTTCAGCCCATATCTACCACCACATACCAAGATAAGATCTAAATGGGTTCATGATTTAGACATAAAGAGTGATATTATAAGCAAATTAGAGGAACATAGGATAGTTTACCTCTCAGACCTGTGGAGAAGTAAGGAACTTGTGTCCAAAGAAGAACTGGAACTCTTAATTGAACACATGATAGATAATTTGCATTATATTAAGTTAAAAAGTTTTTGTACAAACAAAACTAATGCAGACAAGATTAGGAGGGAAGCAATAAACTGGGAAATCATCTTTACATTTAAAAGTTCTGATAAAGGCCTCATTTCTAAAATATAGAGAGAATCGTCTGATATTTATAAGAATTCAAGCCACTTTACAATAGATAAATGGTCAAAGAATATGAAGAGACAATTTTCAGATGATGAAATTAAAACCATTTCTAGTCATATGAAAAGGTACTCCAAGTCACTATTGATCAGAGAAATGCAAATTAAGACAACTCTAAGACCACTACACACCTGTCAGAGTGGCTAAGATGACAGGAAAAGATAATGACAAATGTTGGAGGGGATGTGGGAAAACTGGGACACTGGTACCTTGTTGGTGGAACTGTGAGTGGATCCAACCATTCTGGAGACCAATTTAGAACTATTCTCTAAAAGTTATCAAACTGTGCATACCCTTTGACCCAGCAGTGTTTCTATTGGGCCTATATCCCAAAAGAGATCTTAAAGGAAGGAAAGGGACCCACATGTGCAAAAATGTTTGTGGCAGCCCTTTTTGTAGTGGCTAGTAACTGGAAACTGAATGGATGCCCATCAATTGGAGAATGGCTGAATAAATTATGATATATAAATGTTATTGAATATTATTGTTCTGTAAGACCAGCAGGATTTCAGAGAGGCCTGGAGAGACTTGCATGAACTGATGCTGAATGAAATCAGCAGAACCAGGAGATCATTGTTCACAGCAACAAGAAGACTATATGTTGATCAGTTCTGAAGGCCATGGCTCTCTTTAATAATGAGATGCTTCAAACCAATTCCAATTGTTCAGTGATAAAGAAAGCCATATACATCCAGAGGGACGGATCTGAATGTGGACCACAACATAGCCTTTTCATGCTCTCTGTTGCTGTTTAATTGTATTTTGTTTTCTTTCTCAGATTTTTTTTCTTGTAGATCAGATTGTTCTTGTACAGCAAGATAACTGCATAAATATGCATATATATATTCGATTGGTCTTATATTTTAATATAATTAACATGTATTAGACTACCTCCCATCTAGGAGAGGAGGTGGGGGGAAGGAGGGAAAAATTTGTAACAGAAGGCTTTGCAAGGGTCAATATTGATAAATTACCCATGCATATGTTTTGCAAATAAAAATCTTTAATAAAAAAAGAAAAATCTGTACATATGTTTTGAAAATAAAAATCTTTTAAAAAATTTTCAGAAATAACAATAAAATTGGGTAATTTGTAAAAATTAAAAACAAAAACAAAGTGTATTATTTATTTCTTCAAAAATGTTTTCAGTCCTGTCCTAAAGTAGACTTAAAATATGGTAATCATTCATGATTTCAGGGGAGATATGCTAAAAGATGAAATCTATTGCAGAAAGGAAATATATTCAAGTTACAGAATGAGACAGATATTTTGACATTGAAGTGATTAGTTTCAGTTAAATGTGGCTTTTTGAAACACGGAATCTACTTCCTTTTCACTGGGATTGGGTGGGAGGGAAACTAAATAAGTTTTTATTATTTTAAAGAGTTGAAGGTTCTATTGTTATGTGATGCTGCATATATTTTCAGAGAAAGTAATTTTAAAAGTAGGAAATCACTCATAAAATGAAGATTAATATGTAACTGTAATAGAAAAAACAAAGATAAATCAATAAAATAGTGTAAGAAACATATCAAACTATGACATTGGTTCTCTAACCAGGAATTTTTGGCACTTTAATATTTTTATCATTAATTTTCTAATGGAAAAATATAATTTTAGCACATTTTAATTATATTTTCTTAGGGTCTTAAGCCAGAAAGCAAAATGTTAGCCATAAATGAGCAGATGGAGAGACTTGGAAAGATCAAATGAACATTTCCATAAAGTCACCATAAGAACAGAGTCTGATTTTGAAAGTAAGCCACATTTAGTACTTTTAATGTGATGCAAATAAGTGCCTTAAAAGTTTTGTTCATAATTACTCTGATAGCAGAATGGCCTGTGCTCCTTTGAAGAGCCTAGACTCCCAGAATTTTTGATATTGCTTCCAGGTGGAGGAGAATATGTATATTCTTTGTCACCTGTACCTTTTGAAATCTGGATCCCAACAGATGTTGTTCATTCTTCATTTTCAAAGAACAATGACTATCACAGGATGATGTCTTAACTTGTACAGCATTTGGCTTTAAGTGAGGCAGAGTTGCACAAAGCTATCAACCACACTCTTTCTTCCATGGTTGTTGAATTCCAGTGATAAGATAAAGCTCAGGACATCTGATAATAGCTTGGAATGCTGTGGATGTCCTTGATATTTTTGAAGATTCACCAATCTGGAATGCCTTTATTGCCTCTGGAACAAATTATTGTAATCCACATTTTTCTCCAAGGGAACTCTTCACATGCTTGTCATAAACACTGCTCTAGCTCACTGACCATTTTGTGGTCAGTCAGTTACCATATGTAGCCTGTCAGCAGAGATGGTTTTACTGAAATGTGCATGCTACAACTTCTTTTAGTTATAGGTGAGAGATGGTGGTAGATAGACAACAAAGGCAGATGAACAGCCCTCAAGAGGGCTCAGCAAGCCCTCAAGCCAGAGGTACTAGTACTCCTTGTATGCTAACTCCCTCTAAACCCTTCCCCATCTATGCAAATGTCAAAGAAATATATTAAAACCATAATTTTCAACAAATCCAATTTGTGCCTTTCTTTCCCCCTTTCTAAGATTTTATGAATATACTTATGCTTGCTGAAACATTTATTAATAGTTTCAATGGCCTTTAATCATTTCATCATATAAAAAGAAGCATCATGGTGTTAAGTGGAAATTTTTCCTGATATGGAATGATAAAGACATTTTAATTTGACATTTGGACTATAGGTTTAGAGCCAAGAACTTCAGGGTGGAGCCAAGATGGCACGGTGAAGCCAAGAAGCTGTTCAGTTTCAACCACTTTCTCTTGAAAACCACAGGAAACAAAGCCTCTGAACAGAGTCTAATGAAATGAAACCATTTTCAGTTCATGATAGACTGGAATAACCTGAAGATCATTCAACCTCACTGGGGTGACAAGAGTATTTAGCCCAGCACAGATGGGCTCTGCAAAAGGCAATAAGAGGATCTTAATCACAACAATAAGACCCTCAGTCTGAGCTCAGTAGAGGAGTAAATCAGTGGGGCAGCTTCCAGTTCCAGTTCAGAAGGCAAACTCTGGGAAACCAGGGTATTTCTTGAAAAGAGTGGGCAAAGATATCCTCTGCAAACACAAGGGGCCCCTGTGCTCAAAGCCAAGCCTTAGAGCTGTGAAGGAAGCTTGGGACAGTACCTCACTTACCCCAGGAGCAGAGCTCATTGATGAAAGTAAAAAGAAATAAAAAAAATATTTATATATATATATATATATATATATATATATATAAGCAAGAAACAGAAAAGAAACTTGACCACAGAAAATCATTATAGCAACAGGGCAGACCAAAAGACAAACTCAGATAAAGCTAGAATGTCCATAGAAGAAATCTCAAAGAGTGATATGTACAGGTCTCAAGCCAAAGAGACTTGTAAGAATAGCTCATAAAAGACTTTAAAAAGCAAATAAGAGGGGTAAAAGAAAAAAATGAGAAAGGAAATAAGAGATATGTATGAGAGAGTCAACAACCAGAAAAAGGAAGGGAAAAATTGTCTGAAGAAAACAACTTCTTAAAAAATAGAATTAACAAAATGAAAAACAATATAGAAAAGCTAACTGAAGAAAATCACACATTAAAACTTAGAACACCAGAGCAAATCAAAGCTAATGATTTTGTGAGTAAGAATCAAACAAAGTGAAAAGATTGAAAAAATGGAAGAAAATATAGAATACCTCATTGGAAAACACAATCCACCTGGAAAATTAATCCAGAAGAGACAATTGAAAAATGATGGGCCTACCTGAAGGTCATAACCAAGAAAAAGAGCCTGCATAGCATTCTCCAAGAGATCAATAAGGAAAACTGTCCCCACATTCTAGAAAGAGAGGAGGGGATATTCACTGAAAGAATTTATCAATCACCTTTGGAAAAAGAACCCAGAAGGAAAACTCCAAGGAACATTGTTGCAAAAATCCAGAACTACAATCTCAAAGAAAAAATACTGCAAGCTAACAGACAAAAGCAATTTAAATATGTAGGAGCAACAGTCAGAATTAGCCAGGAATTGATAGCTGCTAAAATAAAGGATCAGAAGGCCTGGAATAACATTTTTTGGAAAACAAAGGACCTAGGGTTCCAAGGAATGAATTAAACAGAAAATTTCTGTTTTGAGTCTACACAGGACTCAAGAGAAGAATAGAAAGGTTAAAAGGGGAATACACACACACACACACACACACACACACACACATAAAATTTCAAAAACCAAAAACTGTTTATATCCCTAGACAGGAAAATTATATCTGTAACTCTTGAGAACTGTATTTGTCACTGAGACAGACAGAGGGGGACATCACATGGCCTGAGGATGTGGTTGTGAATGGACTCTGATATGATGGCATCAAAGAAAAAGATTTTAAGGGGTGGAAAAAAATCTGTGCTGGAATAAAAGAGGAAAGGGGAAGTATAATGGGACAATTAGTTCACATAAAGAGGCACAAAAGAAGTATTCCAATCAAGGGAAAGAAGGGAAGAAGATGAACATTGTCTGAAGCCTGATCTCATCAGTTTGGGCTCTAAGAGGGAATAATTTAATAATTCAGTTGACTTTAAAAATTTATCTAACCTTATAAAGAAGAAGGACAAAGAGGAAAGAAGAGGGAGGGACAGAATAGAAGGGAGAGGAGAAACATTATGGAAGAAGGAAAGAGAAGGAGGGGAGGAGTGATAAAACAAGGTAGTGGGGTGAAGTGGGTTTAAAAACACTACTAAGAGAAGGGGATAAGGGGGCAAGGGCAGGAGTTAAGGTAGTGGGTAGAGTGGGTAAAAAAAAAACACCACTAAGGAGAGGCTGGAAAGAGAAAGTAAAAGTATATACAGGTTAGCAAATAAGATGAATGGAAATACAGAGCTGGTAACTGTAACTATGAATGTGAATGGGATGAACTCTGTCATAAAAAGGAAGCAAATAGCAGATTAGATTTAAAAAGAGAATTCTACAATATGTTGTTTCCAAGAAAAACATTTGACACAGAGAGACAGATACAGAATAACTGTAAAAGGCAGGGACAGAGTTTATTATGTTTTAGCCAAAGTAAAAAAAAACAAAAACAAAAACCATGAAGTAGCAGTTCTGATCTCATATAAAGAAAAAATAAAAATAAATCTTATTTAAAGTTATAAGGAAGGAAAGAACATATTGATAAAGGGTACCAGAAATAATGAAGCAGTGATGATACTAAATGTGTATTCATCAAGTGATAGAATAGCCAAATTCTTTGAGAAGATGTTAATCCAGTTTTAAAAACATGTGGAAAGCAAAACTATCCTAGTTGGGGACCTCAAGCTTCTCCTTTCAGAATCAGAAAAATAGAACCACAAAATGAACAAAAAAGAAACTAGGGAGTTGAATAGAATTCTAGAAAACTTAGATATGTTAGATCTCTGGCTGAATAAGGACAGAAATGAATACACCTGTTTCCCTGCAGTACATGGCATCTCTAGAAAAATTGACCATTTATTAGAGCATAAAACCCTCACAATCAAATGCAGAAAGGCAGAAATAGTAAATGTGATATATGAAAGGGACAGGGAAAGTTAGACTAAAAAAACAATTGGAGATTAAATGATCTAATTCCAAAAAATGCATGGGTCAAACAACAAATCAAAGAAACAATACATAATTTCATCTAAGAGCATGTCAATAAGACAACATACCAAAACCTATGGAATACAGTCAAAGCAATTCTTAGGGTAAATTTTATATTTCTAAACATCTAAATGAATAAAACAGAGAAAGAGGAGATCAATAAATTAAGCATGCAACTAAAAGCTAGAAAAAATAGCAAATTAAAAATCCCAATTAAATACCATATTAGAAGTTCTGAAAATAAAGCAAGAGATTAATAAAATAGAAACTAAGAAAACTATTAATCCAATAAATAAAACTAAAAATTGGTTTATGAAGCAACTAACAAAATAGATAAAGTTTTGGTTAATTTTATTAGAAAAGAGAAAGGAAAAAAATCACCAGCATCAAACATGAAAAGGATGAATTTACCACCAATGACAAAGAAATTAAAGCAATGATTAGGAACTATTTTGACCAACTGATGGCAGCAAATCTGGCAATTTAACTGGAATGTATGAATATTTACAAAAATATAAATTGCCCAGATTAACATCAGGGGAAATAAATTACTTAAATAGTTCTATTTTAGTAAAGAATTGAAAAGGCCATTAATGAATTTCCTAAGAAAAATCTCCAGTCCACATGAACTCACAAGTGAATTCCAATTAATTTCAATATTATGCAAACTATTTGGAAAAATAGGTACATAAGGAGCACTGCCAAATTCATTTTATGACACAAAGATTGTATTGATGCATAAAACAGGGCAAACCAAAACAGAAAAAGAAATTTACAGACCAATCTTCCTAATGAATATTGAGGCAAACATTTTAACCATAATATTAGCAAAGAGAATATAGCAACACACCAGCAGGATAATACCCTATTACCCAGAGGGATAAAGGTCTGATTCAATATCAGGAAAACTATTACCATCATTGACCATATCAATAATAAATTATATGATAATCTCAATAAATGCAGCAAAGTTTTTGACAAAATACAGCATTCCTTCTTATTAAAAACACTAGAGTGCACAAGGAGAAAGATTTTTCCTTAAAATAATAAATATCTATCTATAACCAACAGCAAGCATTATTTGTAATTGAGAGAAGCTGCACACATTCCCAAAAGATCAGGAGTGAAACAAGGATGCCCAATTTCACCATTATTCAACATTGTACTGGAAATGTTGGCTTTAACAATAAGAAAATGAAAAGAAATTAAAGGAATTAGAAGAGGCATTGAAGAAGTACAACTATCTCGCTTTGCAGATGATATGATGATATAGTTGGGGAAATCTAGAAAAACATACAAAAGCCCACTGGAAACAATTCACAACTTTAACAAAGTTGCAGGATATAAAATAAACCCACTTAAATCATCAGCATTTCTATATATTACTGAAAAAGTCCATTAGCAAGAGAGAAAGAGAAATTCCATTTAAAATTATTGTAGACAAAATAGAATACTTTGGGTGGTCTACCTGCCAAGACAAACCCAAGAAGCATATGAACATAATTACAAGATACTTCTGAAACAAATAAACTCAGATCTAAACAATTGAAAAAATGCCACACCAACCAAACTGTCAGAAAATTATTTTATATAATTAGAAAAAATATTAAAATTCATCTGAAAGAAATACAGGTGAAGAATATCAAAGGAATTAAAAAAAATACAAAGTATGGTGACTTAGGAATACCAAATCTAAAATTATATTATAAATCAGCAACCATCAAAACCATTTGGTACTAATAGTGTTGTGACTCAGCAGAATAGGTTAGATACACGTGACCGAATAATGTAGGCCTATAGTAATCTACTATTTGATGTAACCCCAAACTCCAGCTTCTGTAACAAGATCTCATTATTTGACAGAAATTGCTGGGGAAACTGGAAAACAATATGTCAGTAACTTGTCATAGACCTATATCTCATATCCCATATCAAAATAGGATCAAAATGAAAAAAAGATTTGGGCATAAAAGGTGAGACCATAAGCAAATTTGGAGAGCAAGGGATACTTTTATCTCTCAGATCTTTGGAGAAGGGAGAAATGTATGACCAAAAAGAGGTAGAACATATTATAAAATACAAAAAAGGACAAATTTGATTACATTAAATTAAAAAAATTTTGCACAAAGAAAATCAACAGAAACAAGATTAAAAGGTAAGTACAAAGCTGGGGAAACTTTTTACAGTATTTCTGATAAAAGTTTCCCTTCTAAAATATATAAAGAACTGTATCAAATTTATAAGAAAATAAGTCATTTCCTAATTGAGAAATCATGAAAGGATATGAACAGATAATTTTCAGGTGATGAGATTAAAGTCATCTATATTCATATGAAAAAAGCCTTAAATCACTATTGATTAGACATATGCAAATTAAGACAACTCTGAGATACCACCTCACACTTCTCAGATTGCCTAAAGCTGTTTATACCCTTTGACTCAGCAGTGCCATTACTGAGTCTGTATCCCAAGGAAATCATAAAGGAGGGAAAAGGACATACATGTGCAAAAATGTTTATAGCAGCTCTTTTTATGGAAGCAAAGAATTGGAAAATAAGTATATTCCCATCAATTGGTGAATGGCTGAACAAGTTGTAGTATATAAAGGTAATGGAATATTATTGTTCTATAAAAATGATGAACAAGCTGATTTTAGAAAGGCCCACAAAGCCTTACATGAGTTGCTGCTGAGAGAAACAAGCAGAGCCAGAAATACATTGTACACAATAACAGCAAGAATGTGTGAGTATCAATTATGAAAGACTTGGTTATTTTCAGTGGTTCAATAGGCTTTGGACAGAAAATGCCATCTTTATCCAGAAAAAGAACTAAGGAGACTGAATGTAAATCAGCATATGCTATGTTCACTTTTTTTTCTGTTTTTTTTTCTCTCTCCCACAGTTTTTTTCTCTTTTGTTCTGATTTTTCTCTCCCAACATGATTCATAAAGCAATGTGTATTAAAGAAAGAAAGAAAGAAAGAAAAAAATTCCATATTTGTTGTCGACATTTTAATGAGGGCAAATCTTGTCATTTCTCCAGGTATGTTTCCTCATCTATAAAACACAAGGGGTAGACCACAGTCTATCCAGGGTTCCTTCAAGTTCTAAATCCAGCAGTTCTATGCTTCTTCACTTTTCATAACTTCAGTCTTGTAGAGATTAGAATGTATCTCTCTATTTCCCCCATTATCTTTAAAAGTGATAAAATTTTACACAGTGGCATTGGCTACTGAAAGTCACTCTCTTCACAAATGGAAGCATGAAAAAGAAGGAACTAAGTATTTTAAAGTGCCACTATGTTTAATGTTTTACAAATATATCTCATTTGATATTCACAGCCATCCTAGGAAGTGGGCATAATTATGATTCCCATTTCACAGCTGAGGAAACTAAAGCAAATATGAGTTAGATGACTTTTTCAGCATCACACAGAAAATAAATTTTTTCCATGATTTGATTACAGATCTTCTACACTTTAGACACAAAGCTCAGTCACCTTGACACCTAGCTGCAACATCAACTTTTTACCTGAACATTGAGTATAAACAGTACCATACAGTGATGCTAAAGCTAGTGTCAATGACAAATTATTTTTTGAATAGCTTTTTATTTTTAAAATATATGCAAAAACAGTTTTCAATATTCACTCTTTCAAAACACTGTATTTTAAAATTTTCTATGATCCTTCCCTTCCCTCCTCTTCTAGACAACACACAATCCAATGTATTTTGAACATATAAAATTTTTCTATACATATTTCCACATATATCATGCTGCACAAGAAAAATCACATCAAAAAGGAAAAAAAGAGAGAAAAGGAAAAAAAAATAAGCAAACAGCAGAAAAGGTGAAGTGCTATTATCCATATTCAGTCTCCACAGCCCTCTCTCTGGATGCAGATGGCTTTCCCCATCACAAGTCTATAAGATTTGGTCTGAATCACCTTATTGTTGAAAAAAGCCATGTCCATCAGAGGTGATCATCCTATGATCTTGTTGTTGCAGTGTACAATGTTCTCTTGGTTTTACTCACTTCACTTAGCCATCAGTTCATGTAAGTCTCTCCTAGCCTTTCTGAAATCATCCTTCTGATCATTTCTTATAGACCAACAATATTCCATAACATTCATATACCATAAATTATTCAACCATTCTCCAACTGATAGTCATTGACTCAGGTTCCAGATCCTTGCCATTACAAAATGGGCTGTTACAAACATTTTCTCACATGTGGGTTTTTCCCCCCTATTTTATGATCTCTTTGAGACCCACTAAAGACATTGATAAATCAGAGATGCACCTTGGTAGCCCTTTGAGGAGAGTTCAAAATTGTTTTCCAAAAAGGTTGAGTCATTCCGTAACTCCACCAATAGTATATTAGTAGTAGATATTAGATTATAAGGCAGTTTTAGGGAGATTTGGTTTTTGCTTGATTGTGTGTTCATGTTGTTATGAGTTGTTCATGGTGGTTTCTTTATTATCTATCCATCTATCTGTTTATCTATCTATCTATATCTATCATCTATCCATCCATCCAATCTATGCCAGGTAGGTGGCACAGTAAAAAGAGTATGAGATTTAGATTCAGGAAAATCTGAGTTCAAATCCACATTCAGACACTTATTAGCACTGTGCCCCTAGGCAAATCACTTTAATTCTCTCCCTCAATTTTTTATCTATGATAGCACCTATATCCTAGGGTAATGACAACAAAATGAGAAGGAATTTAAAGGATTTTTACCAATATTAAAGTTCTACACAAAGGATATAATCATCATTGTCATCAACATCATCACAAAATCTAACATCTTAAAACATTTTCCCTTCCTCCCTCCCTCCTTCCCTTCCTTCCTTTCTTCCTTCCTTCTTTCCTTCCATCCTTCCAATCAAAAGACACTAGTTCTCAAATTTCTAGAAGTAATCTCTACTTCAATTATTTGACCTTTGTGCTAATATTTACAAAAGTATCATCTGGGAAGGATTAGTCAACCTCATTACTATTCATATTGAACTTTAATGCAAATTAAAAGCTTTGATCATTTCCTGAATTAATTTGAATTAACCATCACAGACCCCTGCAGTTTTAACAGAGTATATATATTTCAAGTACCACTGAGTTTCAGAAATGTGCATACTTTGGAATTTAGCATTTGAAACCTATTTGGCTCTAAATCAAATCAAGAATTATTATTATATAGACTATATTATATTATGTAGACTAATATATTATATTTTCAGAGGTAAAATCATGGCCCAGCATATAATTACATGCCTTGAAATTTCCAACAGCACTTTTCAGCTACAATATGAGTTTTGCATTCTTAATGCCACAAAATATAAATGCATTCATAATATGTCTCAGAACCCAAAATTTCTTCAATTTTTTGCACCATTAAAAAAATCATTAAAAGCCTGGTAGAGAATTTTAAAATTTTGAAATATAGAAATTAAGATTATTGTATGTCTTTGCTATTTCTCGAAGCAGGTGTTTATTAACTCTGGATCCATGA
The DNA here is from genome assembly GCA_023553655.1 of Myrmecobius fasciatus. Taxonomy (NCBI): domain Eukaryota; kingdom Metazoa; phylum Chordata; class Mammalia; order Dasyuromorphia; family Myrmecobiidae; genus Myrmecobius; species Myrmecobius fasciatus. Next base: position 29,741 of record JAJPUD010005068.1, on the reverse strand, counting down.
TCTTCTAAAAAATATCTTTATAACATTTTAATATAATTGATATTCATTATAATCACATGAATTTTACATTACTTATTATTTTGAGTATTAATTATTTATCATATAAATTATATATTTATATTATATAGTGTTATAAATTAAACAAATTATTATATAAATAATTATTTATTATTTTGTATTATTTAAATATTATTATTTTGAAGAATTTACCAGACTGTCAAAGAGGACTATGACTCACACACACACACAAAAAAAGAAGAATTTCTTTTCACTTTTCCATACACATTGAGCCAAGGGATAATTAGAGAGAGCTCAGTACAAACTTCTTATTTTATGGATGATGAACTAAAAAAACAAAAATTTAAATAGCTTGCTCAGGTCACATAGATAAGGCTAATTAGTTTTTTTGTTTTTTTGTTTTTTTATTTTGAGAGGTATGGTGAAAGAGCTGTGATAATCATAGAACCAGAGCTCTATTATTCACCATGCAATCTAACTTTACTGTAAATCCTTAATCTACTAGTTAAAAAAATGGCATAAAGGTGATATGGGTAAAAATGTAAGAGAGTTTTAGAAAGAGGTGTTTTTTTCCTTGGGTGGGTAGAAATTTCTATTTTGGGTGCTAATTGTGTTAACCATTTATAGATTTTACATTCTGTCAATCATTAATTTAATAGAAGGGGAAATTGAGGTTGGCAAGTCATTTTATCTTTTGTCACATCAGATAAGATATGTTTTGGTGAAGAATTGTGGAGGAAGTCACTGAAAGACATAAAAACATCACAAAAAAAAATCTGGTCTTAAAATAAAGCAATAGAAATCCTTGAAGTTGCCTTTAAAAAAGAATTGGGAAAGACATTAGTTGAGTAGCCATGAACAAATATTTCTATTCTTAAGTACTCTCCTCCTCAGAAATCAATTTAAGACTCACTTGCAATTTATAGTCTGAGAATAACCTGGACAAGGGAGAGGTTGAATTGCTTGCCCACAGTCACAGAGGACCAAAGTAATGACTTGAACATAGGTCTTCTGTACTTTAAAGTCAATTCTCTGTCCATTTTTCATGGTCTCAAAAGATACTAGATCTTAAAGAGGCAAGCCACAATCAGATGTAAGTGCCATTAGCAGTCAGTTTTGTCCTTTTTAAAGGAAGCTTTTAAAATCTGGGAATAGTTGCTTAATTGGTACTATTTCTTAATATATGTTTGTACATAAAAATGGAATTTTTCCATCTAAGTTTGGTCTCTTAAAGTGAAATCTTTACATTAATTTACATCCATCTATCTAAAATATCTACTTAATTTTTCTTTGCAAAATAAAATTTAGTTGAATAATATCTCAGTCTTAAGTACTAATAAAAAGTTTATTGAGACCTTAATATTTTTTATTTATTTTCCATTTCAAATAAGAAAGTAGGTTGCATAGATCAATCAATAGCCAATTTGATTTATTTCTTTTTGAATGAAATTATTTTTGACAGATGGTCATATAACTGGCATCTGCTGGATGAACTGTCTAAATCACGCTACAAAGGGAAACAGTGAAAATTTGGTTTTATTTTGATATCATAGAATGAGCCTTGAAAAGGCCATTAAAATGCCTAAAGCATAGACTCATGGAGTTCAATCTTTCTCTTTTTCTTGCTTCAAGGAAAAACTACATTATCAGACTCAAGAAAGGTTTAGCAAATGCTTATAATTTTTTGTTGTGTGTGTATGTGTGTATATGCATCTTTTTTTAGAATATAAGTTTCTTGAGGGGAGGGACAGTTTTCCTTTAACTTTTGCATTCTGATACTTTGTCCCCTGCTTGACACATACTTAGTGTATGCTGACCACTTAAGGGGAAAAAAAAAACAAAAAGAAGAGAACTTTTTCATATATATATTTGGAATGTGAAAAAGAGAGGAAAGCAATTTTTCCCATTTTCCATAAATGTTTCTTCTGCATTTTTCCTTCCAACCACAATAGTTTAAACACTTCACATTCCTTCTCTCATATTCTCTTTTTTTTCCTCCTTTTTTTCTAATTAGAAATAATTATCATAATTTGATAACTGAATACAAGTTGAGTGAGGCAATGCTTAGAATTAAGTGCCTCCTTTGTGAAAGATGCTTCAATAATGGAAATACACAAATAATTTTTTTAAAGCAATTCCTATTATAAAACACTGCTTTAGGTGCTGAGTATGTCCACATGGTTGGATAATGTGCCTATAGTATTTTCTGAAGGAGCTAACACAGTACCTCCAAAGAAAATAATATTGATGAATAATTTCAATTTGACACAAAAGTGGTCAGGTTCAAATGGTATTTCAAATTCATATTATCCTGGTTAAGCCCAAAATGTAATTGTCTCTTTGTTCCTAGTGTGAGTATTTTATTAGAGTATATAATCCCATCAGGTTTTATTGATGAATGCTGTAAATTTTCCCTAGTGGTTTCAGAACTCAACATCAGCTCCCAGATGTTATCACTTAAAAATGGTAATCATAGCTCAATGACTGAAGCAAAAATTAAGTACACTATTTACTCTAAATTTTTTCAAAGGTCACCAGGGACCCTATTAGGGATATGGAGTTTCAGATAAACTTACTCTAGATATCTGTGGTTTGGTATGCCCTGTCAAACTGAGTCTCTATACTCATCATGGGGAAGAGCCATGTCAAGGAAAATGGAACTGTTAGTACCAAATTGAAGGCCTGGTCTTACACAAGATATTTAAATAAAAATGTAGATGCCTATAAATCTGTAAGAAAAATAGTGCCTTCCAGGCCATATCAAGTAATGCTGTCTCTACTTTTCTTCATTCAAATAATAATTTCAATATTCTCTCCACCAGAACTAGAGTTTATTGAATAGGTGTGTTGCATGATCAGAAATGTTCTTTACACAGATCGATTTGACAACTGAATGGAGGATGGGCTGGGGAAATGCTTATGTCAGAGAGATAAACCAGAAGCCTACTTCAATAGCCCTGGTGCCCATATTTGTTCATATTCTGTTATTCCAGAGATAGTTGGGTAATAGAGTAGCTAAATTTTGCAGAGTCTGGGAGATCTGAGGTCACATCCTGATTCAGATACTTACCAGTTATATGTGTCTGTATCTTCTTGAAAAAAGCACTTATGGTCTCTTAGTTTCAAGTTATCTCAAATATAAAATGCACATAATAACAAAAATTAGTTCCCGGGTTGCTGTAAACACTAAATGAGAAAATTATGTAAAGAGCTTGACAAACTCTAACATATAGAAAGGTTAGCAATTATCATTCTCTGGCTACCTGTGACCTACTGGGAGAGAGCAATTGGGGTTGAAGGTCACCATGCAAATGCCTGAACTCCATCAAGAATTTGGAAAGATACAATCCCCTTCCATGGTCAAAATTTTATTGGCCCTAAAACTCCATGAAAATAAATTATCTAATAGAATAGTTCTTGCTTTTGAGTTAAATCTGACAAAAATAACGAGTAATATTTTAACCATATGCTACTGAATAAATGTATATCTTCCTTTTCTGGTAGAAATTCCCAGATGGGATGGATGCATTATCTTCTTCTGTGAAGACATACTATTTCTAAGCTCACACATAATTGTGTTTATGAAATTTTGCTCTCCTATAAAGTCCAAATGAATGAAGCCAGTTAAAGTTTTAGTAGAAAATGTATGTTGTATACAGGCAATTTTCAGGCACAGTGAAGAGACTAGGAGAATTCTTAAAAAAAATGATAATTTCTTTTAAGATCAATTCCTCAGTATAGTTTGTTTAAACAAGTAAACTTTTAAGTAAATCACTAATTTAAATTTCTGATTCCTAAAAGAAACAAAAATATTTCCAGTGACAATTAAAGAGTGTGCCTCAGGAACATTCAAAAAACTTTTTCTTCCTTTTTTTTTTTTTGATTGTTTACTTTTATTAGAATCTACATTTGTATTACTAGGGAAACTTTTATTTTTCAGAATTGGTTTCAGACTTTTAGATCAGGCATTAGGTAAATAAAATGAAGTGATAGATTCTTCAATGCAAATTTGTTCAACCAAATAAATTGAACAAGGAAATAACAATTTGAAACAATTTTGTGAGGATTAAATACCAATATGTCTTGGAAAAATAATGAGAGCTCCCCACATAGCCACAGTTTAATATGTAGTAAGTACACACAGAGATTATCTTTGGTCCAATTCTGGCACTAAAATTCCCTTCCCATAGATAATTTCAGCAACAAGACAATATAATGTACACTTATATAATTTGTAACTATTTCATATAGATACCAAAAAACATTTTTTTCTTCCTGAATCTCATAATCTTACCACCTCTAAATTAAAAAAATACATTTTGTATTATTGATTTTCAACTTGTACTTTTCTGATCTATGTACTTCCTAGGTCTATCAAAGGTTATAACTAAGCAGTGACCCTATTGACTCAATTCTCCCTGGATAGGATTTAGGATGGAGTAGGATAAAGAGATTTGAGTTTGAAGTCAAGAAGTTTTTATAAAATGTCTCAGCATTACAACTTACACATTAGTATGTGCTTAAGAATGTTAGTTTAATTTATTTGGACTGAATTCTAGAGGTGGTAATAAAAATCTACAAAGTTAAGAATCAGAATAAAAAAAACAGGACACTGAAAAAAGACAATTTCTGATCTGAGGTCAGAGAAAGCACCACATCCCAACAAATTTTTAAAAGGGAATAATTAACATGTTGTTCTTAGTTTAGGCTGTAATAGTGATATTTTGTCTTTGGTATTTTGTTCAATCTGTGAGTTCATATTCTATGAAATAGAACAATACAAAACTTAAAAACAAACAAACAAACAAACTAAAGCAATACAAAAGTCCACTATGTTTCCTAAATTCTTTCAATGTATCATAGGCCCTCCTCTAGATTACTTGATATTGTATGAGTACCAGTGGAAAAAACAGACTGTCCTTTGATTGTCCCTTTTTCCTCTTGCACTTGTTTTCTATTTATTCTTGACTGGATCACAATGGTAACATGCCTCTAACTCCCATGATATTGAAGGGATATATAGTATCAATTGAAGAAAACTTCGTTTAATATTACAAATTTCCCAGTCATTAAGTATCACAAAAGATAATTTAAAAAAAATTCCTTTTCTTTTCTCACAAGAAGACTAACATGGAAATATGTTTTCTGTGATTACACACATATAACATATATCATATTATTTTCTGTCTTAATAAGGAGGGAGGTAAGGGAGAAAGGAAAAATGCAAGTACTTCCTAAAAAGCTAAATTTCATCCACAAATGGAAAATCCTCATGGACAATTAGGACACATGGATTTCAATAATTTCTCCTCTATGCACAACAAATAGTGATATTATTAAGCACCACGTTTGTGACTAAAATATGGTAAAAGACCAAACAGATAGTTTTTTTTTTGGGGGGGGGGGTGGGAGGGCATAAAAAATGACAAATAGATCAGGTATTCAAGGCTCAAGAATTCTCTTCGCTATTTGATAGCTTTAAAGCATGCACAATAATGACATTGTTTCACACAATAAGCTATAAAAGTATAAAATAGCAATTTTATCCCCAAATTTTATCTTTAAAAATCAGTTTGCTAGAATAATGATCTTTTAATGTTACATGATAAAAATAAGATGAACTAGTCATGTAGAGAAGGTGATATATGCTGATGGACAGTAGGACAATGCCACTATATTCCTCTGCCTATCAGGAGAAAATAAAGTCATGAAGCATATTAGATGGACCTTCTAAGGAGAGGATTCTGGGAAGGGGACAGATTAGATTAGTAAATATCAAACTCTCTCTATTTCCCCCACAATTAGAACAAATTTGAGCCTGAGGTTGAGCATAGACTTGTGAAAAATCTAGAAGACTTGAACAAGGGTAGAGCAGGAGTACCTCTTGAAAAGACTCAACAAGATCTGAAAAAAGATCCAAGGCCCAGATTAACCAGAATGAACTGCAAATACTTCTGGGCTAGATTGGAAGAAACATAAAGTAGGGAGCCCTGAGGCAAGCTGGGTGTGGCTTGAGCCTCATCAGGAAACAAACTTTCACCTCCAAAACTGTGGAATCCCAGCCCCTGTCTGGAAAGCCTGAGGGACCCTCAACTGATTAGGAACACTAGGCTCAAATATTCTGAGGGACCCAACCCTGGGTGAGAAGGAACTAGCATCTGGTAAGTGCAGAAGCAGCTGGGCAGATAAACTGCTAGCTTTGAGCACTTGGTGGAGGATGGAGTTCTTGATTTGGGACTCCTGGTCAGAGGGAAGAACTGAAGTGAAGCCAGACACCATCCTGCCACTCCAGGATTAAAAATGCTTACAGTAATACCTCTTATTTAAAAAAAAAAAAAAAAAAGAATTGGCAAAGAAGTATAGAAACTGGGGAGACTGGAGTTCATTTTCAGAGGACACTGAAATTAAAAAGTGCTTCAACCCCAAAGATAATGTGAAAATGGCTCCCTGTCCTGAAAGAATTTATGTAAGAACTCAAAAAATAATTTAAAAATCAAATGAAAGACACTGAGGAAAGAATAAAAAAAAAAAATCCAAGAAAAACAAGAAGCTTATGGGAAGAAAAAGTTGACCAACTAGAAAAGTAAATATAGAGTCTCAAAGACAAAAATAACTCTGGAAATTAGAATTGGGCAAGGGGAAGCCAGTGAAGTTATGAGAGACCAAGAAATAACAAAACAGAATATAAAGAATGAAAAAAATAGAACAGAATATAAAATATAAGAAAAATGATGGATTTTGAAAACAGATCAAGAAGAGAAAATATAAGAATGACTGGACTGCCTGACTGTTGTGACCAAATAAAGGACCTTGAAAAAATAATGCAAGAAATAATCCAAGAAAATTGTTATGTAGTGATAGAATGTGAGGGGAAAGTGGAAATAGAAAAAAATCCATCAATTATCACTTCAACAAGATCCTTTGTGAGAAAACACATAGGAATATTATTGCCAAATTTCAAAACACCCCAAATCAATGAGAAAATTTCATAAGAAATAAGGAAAAAAACCCAATTCAAATATGCTGGAACTATTATTAGAATTGTATAGGAATTGTCAGCAGCCCACAAAAAAAAAAAAAAAAAAAAAAAAAAAAAACAGTAGGTCTAGGAAGCATATCTACTGACAATCAAAAGCACAAAGCCTGTGGCCAAAAATATCATATTCAACAAAATTATCTATAATATTGAATGAAAAAAAATGAACATTCAATGAAATTGCAGATTTTCAGGACTTGCTTAATAGCAAATTTAACTTAAAAGAAACAATAGCAAAGATAAATTTCAAGAAACTCAACATGGACAAATTGTTTCTTTTTTTTAACATGGAAAATTTATAGGATACCTTTAAGATTGTCATCAACAATATGACAGCTGAAAAGAAAGATTGGGGTGGAGTCAAAGTAAAAATATAAATTTTTGTCATACAAATGAGGAACAAAGGAAGAATAGACACAGAGGCATTAGACGTAAGAAGAGGGATTTTAGTTCTGAAAACCTACTCACATTGGAAATGGATTAAATAAACACTACATCTATACTAGGAAGGATATAGTAAATTCTAAAATCTATAAAGAAATAAGGGGCTGGGGTGGGTGAAGAGGGAAACAGAGGGTAAGGAAAGAAGACAAGGCAGGAGACCCATGAGGCAGAGTTTAAGTAACAGCAAGGCAAGTTAGAAGCAAAATTAAAGCAAAGGGTCAGCAGAGATAGGAAAGATATGTGTGTTTTTTGTGTGGGGGTATGGGGGTGTGGGGGTATGTATGTGTATGTATATATCTACATAAGTATATGTAAATATATCCTTTCTTAGCTATTGCCTGATTGGGGGTGGTCAGGGGGATGAAAAGGGGAAAAAAGAATAAAAAACATGCACAGCAAAGAATAAAAGAACAATTTACAAGTAAGTAAAAAATGTACACTCATGAATATAATTTCTTCTACCTATATATATATATATATATATATATATATATTTCTTGAACTAGTATTTGTTATTATTTATTTTGAATCCTCCCTGATGTTGTGTTAAAATATATAGAGAATTGACTCAAATATATAAGAATATATAAGAATTCAAGCCATTCTCCAATTAATAAATGGTCAAAAGATATGAACAGACAATTTTCAGATGAAGAAATTGAAACTATTTCTGGTCACATGAAAAGGTGCTCCAAGTCACTATTGATCAGAGAAATGCAAATTAAGACAACTCTGAGATACCACTACACACCTGTCAGATTGGCTAAAATGACAGCAAATGATAATGATAACTGTTGGAGGGGATGTGGGAAAACTGGGACACTGATACATTGTTGGTGGAACTGTGAATGGATCCAACCATTCTGGAGAGCAATTTGGAACTATGCTCAAAAAGTTATCAAACTGTGCATACCATTTGACCCAGCAGTGTTTCTACTGGGCCTATATCCCAAAGAGATTTTAAAGGAGGGAAAGGGACCCACATGTGCAAAAATGTTTGTGGCAGCCCGTTTTGTAGTGGCAAGAAACTGGAAATTGAAAAGATGCCCATCAAATGGAGAATGGCTGAATAAATTATGGTATATGAATGTTATGGAATATTATTGTTCTGTAAGAAACAACCAACAGAAGGATTTCAGATAGGCCTGGAGAGACTTGCATGAGTGAAATCAGCAGAACCAGGAGAACATTATACACAGCAACAAGACTATACGATGATTAATTTTGATGGACATGGTTTTCTTCAACAATGATGTGATTCAAACCAGTTCCTATTGTTCAGCGATGAAGATAGTCATATACATCCAGAGAGAGGCCTGTGGGAACTGAGTGTGAACCACAACACTTAATGCTTTCTGTGAATATTTCCATGCATTTTGTTTTTCCTTCTTAGGTTGTTTTTTTCTTCTCTTTCTAGATCTGATGTTTCTTGTGCAGTAAGATAACTGTACAGATATGTATACATGTATTGTATTTGTCATATAATTTATCCTATTTAGCATGTATTAGATTACCTGTCATCTAGGGGTGGGGAGTGGGGGGAAAGAGGGGAAAAGCTTGGGAAAAAAAAGTTTTTGCAAAGGTCAATGTAAAAAAATCACTCATATGTTTTGTAAATAAAAAGCTTTATAAAAAAAATCTAAAAAAACCCCAATATATTAGGTTACAGTCTTTTTCTAGTAAAAGATAAATTAGTAAAGAAAGAAAATATGTCAAGTAATTTTGTCATTATGTGACTACTCAAAAAAGTAATTTTATTTCCTTAGTAATGAAGTGGGAGAAAGAGAAATTATGGCTGATTTTGTTTGAAAAACAAATTTACCTTTGAGAACTGCTATTCAAAACCCAATTCCTTCATTGAAATTTAATGAAAAAAGCACAATTCTATTTCATTACTTACTAATCATAAAAACTAATCTATCAAAAAATTCCATTTATTAGTTTCTGCTGGAAACATCAAAGTTGTAGCTACTGAATGTAAAAAAAAAATTATAGATCAGTAACTTTAAAAGGGAAAATATAATTTAGCTTTAAAAGGTTAATTTATTACACCTTATTTTTCAAGAAATTAGCTAATTGTGCCTGTACACACACACACACACATATATATATACATATATATATATATATATATATATATATATATATATATAGGCACAATTAGCTAATTTCTTGAAATTCCCATCACTAATTCTCTCTTTAGAAGCCATAGTGAACAGAAGAATTAACTTTCTAAATTAGGGAGAGAATTCTGGGAAAATGGTGGAGCAGCTTAGTAAATTTCAAACACTCCCAATTTTTCTTACAAATAGAACAAATTTGCTCCTCAGGGTGAACACAAACTGGTGAAAAACCAAGAAGACTTGGGGCAGAGCAAGGAATCTCCTATACAATTCAACCAGTTAAGAAGAAAGACCTGTGGCAAGGATTAACCTCTCTGAAGTACAAACACCTCTAGTCTAGATCTTCAAAAATATCAAGTGGAGATACCTCAAGCTAGCTGGGTATGGTTGGAACCTCACCTTTCACTTACAGAACTGCTTGTGGAATGGGGTTTGAGTCTAGGAAGACAGCTAATTAGGAACACCAGACCCAACTGTGCTGCTGAGATGGCAGCCTTGGGTGAGAATTAACAAGCATGTAGTGAGTGCAAAAGCAGTGGGGCAGAGGCACTGCTAGCTGTGGGCACTTGCAAGGGGATGGAGCTTTTGATTTGGGGTTCCTAATCAGAGTGGAAAACTGAAGGGAAGCTTGAGACATCATCCTGCCCCACCCCACAATTAGAGATTCTTATACTAATACTTCTTATTAAACAATGAACTGGCAAAGAAAAAAGAATCCCACCATTGAAATATATCGTGAGAATACAGAAGACTGGGATTCATCTTTACAGGAGGACACTGTAGTGCAACAAAACTTCTACCTCAAAGAGTAATGAGAAATGCCTCTCTGCCCAGAAAGAATTTATAGAATACCTCAAAAAGGAATTCCAAAATCAAATGAGAGACATCAAGAAAACACTAAAGAAGAAAATTAAAACTCTCCAAGAAAAACAAAATTATGAAAAAAGTTAACCAATTAGAAAAGTTGGTATAGAGAGTCAAAGATGAAAATAATTCTTTAAAAATTTTAATTGAGCAAGGAGGAAGCCAGTGAAACTATGAGAGACCAAAAAATAACAAAAGATTATAAAGAATGAGAAAATAGAACAGAATGTGAAATATCTCATAAGAAAAAAAAACAACCAATCTGGAGAATAGATCAAGAAGGAAAATATAAGAATAATGGGACTGTCTGAAAGTTGTGACCAAAAAGAGAATCTTGGCACAATAATGCAGGAAATAATCCTAGAAAATTTTCCTGGAGGGATAGAACATGAGGGGAAGGTAGAATTAGGAAAAAACCAACCAAACAAAAAACTATTGATCTCCATCTGAAAGAGATCCCTTGTGGAAAACACATAGAAATATTAGTGTCAAATTTTGAAATCCCCAGATCAAAGAGAAAATTTTTCAAGAAGCAAAAACAAAACAAAACAAAACAAAACAAAAAAACCCAACCCAAAAAACAATTCAAATATGCTGGAGCTACAATCAGAATTGTACTAAATTTATCAGCAGCTATGAATAAAAGACCATAGGTTTTGGAATCATATCTAGAGACAAGAAAAAGAACTAAGCCTATAGCCAAAAATATCATGTGCTGCAGAATTATTTATAATTTTCAATGAGAAAAAAATGAACATTTCACTAATTTGGCAGGGCCTGGATTAGCTCCAATTCTCCAACTGGGGAAAGGTGAACAGACTCTGTTATCTATACATCCTTTAATCAGTGACATGGATGAAATTATGATTCAGAGAAACATGATGTTTTAAATCTAAAGATCTGAATATGTATCTCAGCTCTGCTATTAGTCCTCTTATGAATTTGTTCATAAAGGTTATGTCTCAACCTTTTTTAGGCTTCAGTTTCTATGAAGTGAGGAGGTTGAACTGGAGGTTCTCTGCAGTTACATATAGCTCTCAGGCCCTTGAACCTTATTTTACTCCATCTGTTATCCCTTAATTCTTTCCTCTTTGGTACCTCCTTGCCTATAAATAGTGTCAGTTCTCTCCCAGCTATAAAAAACCTACTTCTGACCCTGCTACCTCCCTGAAGTTATTTTTGTTGCTTTTTGAAGGGCTTTGCAAGGAAATTGGGGTTAAGTGACTTTCCCAGGGCCACATGAATATAATTTCTTCTACTAATATATAGACTTTCTTAAATTGATATTTGTTGTTATATATTTTGAATTCTCCCTGAAGTTCTGCTGGGAACATGATAATGTTCCTTTTTGTTTTGTTTCATTCTGCTTTGTACTGCTTTTCTCTTTTTATTTTTGCTTATTCTGCTTCTTCAAATAAAATAAACTTGGAAAAAACATTTTAAAAAAGTCTCTAAGTTAGTACATTTTGAGGGGGGAAGCCTAGTTTAAAAACACATAGTTGTGGTTTTAACATCTAAAAGAAAATGATACATTGCTGAAGACTCCAGTAAGATATACAAATAACAAAGGGATCAAAAATAGCTCATTATGGATTCTGTTATTGTTAAATAAGCTATTCAAAAACTCTAAAACATATACATTGCTTTAGTTGATATTTAAAACAAGAGATTTTGACTCAGTTTCTCGCTTAAGTCCTTATGTATATAATAGGTATAAGCATGATAAGGATATTAGACTATTGATGCCTACATTGGAAAAAAAATCAGTTTGAGGTTAAATCTAGCTGTCAAATTGATTGAATGAATCAAAAAAAATTACAATAATCTTGGTGTTCATCTATACAGGAAGCAGAAAGGTAATGAGAAAGAAAAATGTGAATCTATACATGTATTAAGACTAACTGGTATCCTTATTTCAAAACTTTTAGGAAATATTCATTTAGAAAATTTAGCATGTATTTAATATTCATGCAATTGTATACTTCTTAGTTGGTAAAAGACAACAGATTTAGAATCTGTCAAAATAAAAGCTCTCACAGTCTTAATGAAAGACAAGACTCACTACCCCAATAAAAATGTAAAGTAGTAATAATAATACTTACCAAAAAGAAGTGAATTGTTAGATATACTAAGAGGACACAATAATAGATAACAAATGTTCAGAAATACTCTTGGAACAAACACACAATTTTCACAAAGTATGGGGTAAAGATTGTCAGCCAAAATACATCACTGGATTTTTTGAATACAAGTGAAAATCCTTTCTGGGTAGATCCCATGAAGATGTGAAGAAAGAATCAAAAGGCAGAGCTCTGTGTTCTATACCCTCCAGATGTCAACCAATATTATGGTGAAAAAAGAGGTTTTTATCAAGTGTCTGATCATGAATATTTGTTTATAGAAAGTTAAGCATTCAATAAGGTGATCCAGGAGCAGGTAACTGCTGAAATTAATTGTGGAAAAGTAATTCTTAGTGAGCTAAGATTTATTTATTTGTTTGTTTACTTAGTCTTTTTTTTTAAAGCAATCCCCTTTAGGGAAACCTTTTAGTACTTTAATAAAACTACCATTTGAGGTCAACATTCCATAAATAATTATATTAACCAAGTTAATTACTTTCCCAAGGTTTTTGGCAATGAGAAATCTAGGAAATAGGGCTAACTATTAAAGGGTTAGGTATTCCTTTATTTTAACTCTAGAAGGGATCTTCTTTGCTCTTTATTAAGGGGAGAAATATTTTTTTTTAAGTAACACTACAGCAAAATAAATGTTTTATAATGAGCAGAGTCTAGAGAGCTGAAACTACTCATGAGTATAAACTTACAAAAAAGTTTCTTTTACTCAATTAAAATACTCTCTTTTCATTTTGTTATTATTTCTACAAATTTTTGGAAGATACTATAAATGTATTCAGGTAGATTTTTCTGTCAGACAACTGCCAAAGCAAGAGACCTAACTAACGATCTCAGATTAAAAAATACAAGACAATCAAAATTTACTCAATGTTGCATTAAGAAGAGCTTTTACAGAAATAGTTTCAAAGGTAAGAAAGTATTGATCTTTAGAGTACAAAGAACTACAATGTCAAAGAGATAAAACTGTCAGAGAAGAGAATATTTGAATAATGAATACAACACATGAATCAGGATTGTTTCCTTGTCCTACTAATATGGAATTTAGTTTTTATCTTAATAACATGTGTTTGAAATCTGCTAAAGTCTCATTTCACCAAGAGAAGTTGCTTATTGCTTTTAATGGATCTCTGGTTGGTTGCTTCTTGAGCACATTGTTTTCACTATACAATTTCAAAGTAATATAATATTGCCAAGACAAGTTGAAGCATGAAGATGTATCCCATATATAATGTCATTCCAAAAAGGGAAATCAACATGGAATTGAAGACAGTCCAGTTATGCGTAGATACTGGTAATAGAAGCTCTTCTGAGTATCATGCCAGCCATCAGAACCTCTTGCTGAGAAAGCTGTCTTTTGGGAACCTCTTTCATAGTCTACTGAGCTAAAATTTATTGATCAATATAGATTATACAATGAAATCAGGGAAATTATTTTTAAATATATATTATGTACTGTATACCTGGGAAAAAAACAACATGTGGCTACAATTATACACTAGATTCATTTTTTCTATTCTTTATAAACATTATGCACTCTCCTAAATCCTGAAGAATTAAAAAATTAGTCTCAGTAGAGGCAGAACAGACAGAATTGCTACCCATAATCACTGACATATTTAAAGAAAAAAAAGTTACCAAAACTTTTGATATAATTGTCATGGTGAACATTCTTAATTTTCAAATTCCATAGCATGGAAGGTTTTCAAAATATAGAGATTTGGCAAAAGGGGGAAAAAGTAGAAACATCTAATTCCTGATATTTTGTTTACTGCAGGTATTTTATGAATATACTTTCAGGGAAGAAACTGAACTTACTTGTTTTCTTTATTTTATTGTAGGAAATTTATTATTTTTAATACTCTGCTTTATGAATCATGTGGGAAGATAAAAATCAAATTAAAAAAGAAAATCTATGGGAAAGATATTTAAAAAAAAAAAAACAGAAAAAGAAGTGAACATAGGATTTGCTGATTTACACCCAGTCTCCTTAGTTCTTTTTCTAGATGCAGATGGCATTTTTGTCTATTGGGATTGCTTTGGATCACTGAATTACTGAGAAGAACCAAGTCTTTCATAGTTGATCATCGCAAATCTTATTGTTTGGGGGTACAATGTATTCCTGGTTCTGCTTGTTTTGTTCAGAATCAGTTCATGTAAATCTTTCAGCTTGTTCATCATTTTTTATAGAACAATAATATTTCATTATTTTCATGTACCACAGATTGTTCAGGATTTCCCCAACTGATGGGCATCCACTCCTTTTTCAATTCTTTGCTACCTCTTAAAAAGCTACTACAAAGATTTTTGTACATGTGGATCCTTTTCTCTCTTTTATGATGTCCTTGGGATACAGACCCTTTAATGGCACTGCTGGGTCAAAGGGTATGCACAGTTTTATAGCCCTTTGGATTTTTTTTTAAACAGTCACTTAAAATATTGATGGTGAAGTGGTTAATGCACTGGGCATAAAAGTCTGGAAAATGTGAGTTCAAATTAGGCCTCAGATACTTACTAAATGTGATACAAAGCAAGTCATTTAACTTCTATTGGCTCAATTTCTACAACTGTAAATTGGAGATAATGATAGCCCAACATTTTTGCCTGCACTTCTACTTTGCACTTCTACTTGTGTACTTGAACTTGTATGTGCCTGAAACATATTAGATGTTACACAAATGCCAATATCCTTCTTCCTGAATTCTGTGATTAAATAGTAGCCCACAGATTATTGAATATAAAATACAATAGAAGAATAGTAACCAAGCATTTGATCATTTCTTTGGGAAGCTCATCAAAAAGATATGAAACATGATGATAATAGCACATTTTCTTAGTGATCTAAGTTTATAATGAGCTTTGTTCACAACTATAAAAAATTACTGCTGGTACAAATATTCCTATTTGCAGATAAAGAAACTGAGCTTCTACCTAGTTTCACAAGTTCTTAGAAGTAAGATTAGAAAACACCCTATACTAAATCACTTTTCTTTTCTTCTTTTATCAATATTATTTAGCTTTAGCAGGTTGGTTCTACAGTCCCTTTCCTATGTTAGTCTCTGATCTCTCCATCCCTATTTAATGATACAGAAGTAACATCAAATTTTGTATTTCTGTCTCTTAATCTAACCAAGAAAACAAGAAATGTTCAATTCATCCTGAGTGAATGAGTAGATTGGAAAAAAAAAAAAACTTTATGTCTGCTATCTATCAGCAATTATTTTAAGCATAGATAGTGAGGAAAGGAGATACATTTGGTAAGTCACAGATATAAGTAATATTATATGGCAATTGATGGTCATGATCTTTCTAGTTAAAAATAAAAAGGAATATAGATTTAACTGATATTCCTAGAAAAGGAGGGATAAAGAGGAGACGAGGGCAGAAGTGGCAAAGATGACAAGATGTGCAAATAGTACCAAGTTGATTAGCAGAAGGTGATGTGGGATGTGAAGCATTGTCTGGGGTAAAGATTTATCAACACAAAATATTGTACTGAACACTGTACATCTTAATTTATTATAATGCTTGCCTAATTAGCATATATCTCTTACTAGAACTTGTTGAAAAACAAACTTTTTTTCTTTTTGCTAAATCTAACTTCTCTGTCCATTATGCACAAAGAAACATGCTTTGTTTGGGGAATTTTCTTATATAATTTTGAAAAGGAAAGGAAAAAAAATCTAGCATTCTTAAAAATGAATATTAATTATCTTCTATGACCAACATTGATAAACAGAGGAATAATACTCTTACCTGGAGTTCCAAGCCATTTTATATATTTTGTTGCATTAACATTCATAAATATTCATGTCTTGGGTCATCTTTAGAGCTCAAATTGAAACTAATATGCAAAAGTATATGTTCAGACTTGCTTATTAATTTTCAATTAATTCTAGCTACAGTTTCCTTCTTACTTTCTTTTTTTATTCTCTGACATTTTTTTTTCTTTTTGTCTCTATTGGAACATATCAACCAAGATTTGAAAATTATTTTTTTGAAACATTTCAACAAAAGTTAATGTCAGGAATTGGGGGAAATTCTTGGATTAGTTGAAACAAAAGAAAATGAAAGAAAAAAAAAGTATCCCATAGTAACATATATTGTTTGAGGATATCTGGTGGTTAGAGATTCTTTCCTACTATTATTGTTCAAGTAGTGCATGGAAAGATGGTCAGGGGAAATGTATACAGTCAGAAATTAGTGTAATCATGTATACAATTTGGTGAAAGTTTCTAGTAGACACATTTCCACAAATTAATGTCTTAATAGTCATTTAAAAAATATAAAGCCCAAATTAATTAAATTTCAAATAAATTTATTTTTTCTATTTCTTGACAAAAGAGGTGATATATAATAGTTATAAACATCTATTCTGATTAAATCAACACTGTCTCTCAGATAAAACTCTTTAATTGATAACTTCTTTCCTTATACAGTCATTGCAAAGAGTGTGATGATTTTATTTCCCAATTTCCTATTTTTTCAATTACTTTTTCTTGTCTTATTGCTGTAGATAGCATTTCTAACACAATATTGGATAATAGTTGTGATAATTAATACATTTTATGAAATTTCTGATCTTCATGGGAAGGCTTCAAGGTTTGCTCTTGATTTTAGATAAATACTACTCATTTTAAGAAAGTTTCCATTGATTCCTATACTTTATAGTGTTTTGAGTAGGAATGTGTGTTTTATTATATCAAAGGCTTTTCTATATCTCAATAAAATAATATAATTTTTGTTGTTTTATTAATGATATGGTCAAATATGCCAACAGTTTTCTTAATACTGCACTAGCCATTCTATCCTAATATAACTCCGACCTGGTCATATTATATGACCTTTGTGATATATTTCTGTAATTCTTGACAATATTTTATTTAATTAAAAAAAATTTAATAAGGAAATTGGCAAATTTTTTTTCCTGTTTTTCCCTTGTCTGGTTTAGATATTTGTGTCTTTAAAAGAACTGGATTGTGTATATCCCCCAATTTTTGGAATGTAGCTTCATTGTTCTTTTGTTTTTTAATGAACTAGCTGATAGTTGTTTTTACTTGTTCATGCTTTAGAATTAACTTAAGTTCCTATTCCATAGGGGATGTAATTTTATTTCACTATGGTCTGAAAAGCATTGATTTGCCATTTCCACTTTTCTGCATTTGGTTGTGAGGTATTTATCCCCTTATTGGTGGTCAATGTTTGTGTAGGTGTCATGTATAGCTTAGAAAATGGTATATTCATCTCTGTTCCCAGTTTTCTCTAGAAAAATTATAACTAACGTCTCTAAGATTCTATTCATCTTGTTTTTCTCCTTTATTATGTTTTTTGAATAAGATTTGTCTGTCTTTGAGAAGGAAAAGTTTTTGCCCCTCTCCCTTCCTATCGGTATACTTCTACTTTCTATTTTCTCTCATAATTTATTTAGCATTTCCTTTAAGAATTATGTCATGTGGCACACATATGTTTAGGATTGATATTACTTCATTGTCTATAGTGTCCTTTAGAAAGTTGTGATTTACCAGTTTTCTCTTATAATTAAGTCTGCTTTGGTTTTCTTTTTTCTGAAATCATTATTGCAAACCTGTGATTCTGAAATTTCAACTACAGTATAATAGATTCTGCTCTAAATCCTTATTTTTATTCTTTGTATGTGCCTCACTATAATGTTTTTCTTATAAACATATTGTTGGATTCTGGTTACTCATTTATTCTGCTATTTACCTCTATGAAAACATTAATGAAAAATCATTACAGGTTGAATAAGGTTAAGCTGTTCATCTTTCAATATGAGAAAAATTTTATATCTATATATATCTTCTAAAAATTTAATTATTACAGTTAGAAGTTTTCCTCAGCTAATCTTACTTGATTTTGAAAGTCATTGTTTACCTCTTCCAGGAATTCTTGTTTGGCTTGTATTCAATTCCTATTTTTCTTTAAAGCTCTGTTGTATCTCTTTTAATTTCATTGTCTTATTCCAAGTTTCCATCCTGCTCTTCTCTTTCACCATAGTAGCATTTTACAATCAGGTTTTTTGGAGGGTTGGGAAGAGAAAGGGATAGTGCTCCTTTTTCCTCACTATTTTTTTATTTAGAACACTATGTTAATGTTGGGCTCTGTTTTGGGCATGTGGATTAGAAAGGCAATGTTCAAGTTTCAAATTTGCATTGATATTTTCAGAGCAATTTCTCAGAGTGGGGAAGTTTCAGTGCTTTTAGGATAGTGTGATCTAGGGAAATATGTGTTCTTTTCTCTCTTAGTATGCCCTCTGGTCCTTATTCAAAAAGGGTCCCTGGTCCCTTGTTACCATAATGAATAGTATTTCTCCTGGGCTCTCTCCCTATGGACAAGAAGTGATATTGCTCTCATGATTTCCACTCCTTCTTGACCAAAGTGCTCCTCTCTTTCTTTGCATTATAACCCAAAAGTAGGTAGAGGAGATGCTGTTACCAAACACTAGCCCCTAAAACCTAACATTTCTTTTTGAATGAAAGTATTCTTCTTTGCTTTTGACCTATGACTTTGAATTGACAACAGGCAAGGCAGTTGCAAAAAGCTTCTGTTTTTTATTCAGTGCTAGTATAGTGGCAACATAATTACCACTTAGTCCCACCATTGGTATTTCATTCAAATAAACTATTGGTCAGCCTTCACCTCCCACTTCTCTTTCTAACTTCCTATCCTAACTTGGTTTGGAAGAATATCATACTCTGACATTTTGTTGACTCTGCCATTTTAGAATTTGATTTGATGTGTTTTTAAAAATTGTTTGGAGGGGAAGATTGAGAAAACTCAGCTGAGTGCGTACTCTAGACCATGTATGTAGAAAATTCCTCTATTAAGCTTTGGTTGTATTCCTAGTATCTCTGAATTCTTGAAATTATTTTATCAGGAATTTAATTAATAACTAGATACCTTACATTAAATAAATTATAATATGTATCAAATATAATTATCCAGGTTTAAATAAACAGGACAAAGGGGAATCTTTGATGCTATTTTGTTATTTTCACCTATTTTTAAGGTAGTAATTTTTTTTTATTATTATTATTCTGGAGAAATTTTTTATGTCATACAATAAAATCTCTTCAATTTGTAACAGCAAAAATCCTGGACCAAAGACATTACATATTCTAAGCAAAGTTAGTCATATGTGTAATAAATGATAAATTCACTTCCAAGGCCCAGGTTTTCTAACTAGTATTATTATGCCTCATGCTTCCATGAAAGACATAAACCTTTTTGTCAGAAGTTTTAACCTGATGTTAATCTGCTGACTCTTCTAAGATAGATTTTAAGGGATTTGTAAAATGAAATGTAGAAAAATGACATCTTTATTTTCACTAACTTCTAACTGAAATTTAACATTTCTTTCAATAATGATTATAGACAGCAAACAGTATTCTGAACAGAGATTGATGTGCTTCACTAGAATGCCAAGGTATCCATTACTAAGAAGAAAGAGTTACGGTAGAATTCAGAGCACAGAATATGTAATTCACTATTTAGTATAAAACATATCTTAGTTCTCTGGAATGCCTATTGCAAAATCGACTTTCATTACAATCTGTTAACTACTTTTAAGGGAATGAAATTAGTGCCTTTATATCGTTAAATGAATTGAAAACATTTACAATGGATCAAAAAGGGGGGGGAAAGTTCTGGAAACCTGTTCTAAATTTTTTTCATGAAAAATTTAAAAATCTCTCATAGAAATATTATGCTGATACAATATTCAAAGTTTTACACAATTTCCATTGTTTCCCTCTAACATTGTACTTGCTCTTGGATATCAGTAATAAAAAGAATGCAGATTATTTTTGGATTTTTTGTTATGCAGCTTTTATTAATTTTGGCTTAAGCTCTTCATCCTTGAATCTCAGGACAATGCCTACATATAATGCACAATTTAAATGACTGGTGCTAACTCAACACAGGCATATACTAGATATATTCTTTAGGATTTAATTAAGCACCATCAAAAGAGATGAATTGACAGCTGTTTACAATGTTCTTAATCCAGTATATTTTATCGCTAGGTTTTGTGAACCTGCCCACAAAAATCCCTCCAAAACAAAAAACAAATATGTAAATAACTAAAACAAGAACCTATTTTCAATGTAAATATTGATTTCCTTTGTAAGCCTAGGTATTTTATTTCATACATTTAAAAGGATTATTCCTTATTCTCATTCTCTTTTTCTGTCTCTTTGTTTCTATCTGTCTGTCTGTCTCTCACACATACACACACACACACACATAAAAAGAGGGAGAGAGAGAAAGAGAGAGAGAGAGAGAGAAAGAGAGAGCTATGCTTCTCCATATGAGCGGAAGCATATTTGTAATATTTGTAGTAAATCAAGGACTGTTTTACTTATTGCATGCCTATTATATGTCAGGCACTAAGTATTGGATATAAAAATAAAAAATTAAAAAATAAAAAAAAGAAAGAAAGCACCTGCACTCAAGGGAATGTTAATTAAAAGTTAGTCACATTCATCAAAGCGTTTTGTTAAGGACAACTTTGGGTGGTGCGTAGTACTCAACCTTAGGAGTCATCCCATCTAAAAGTAAAGGATAGTATAGCAGGTAGGAAGGTGTTGAGCTATCCAGAGTCAGCAAACCAGTAGTGGTATCTGAAGTAATTAGCTTATCCTTGAAGAAGCATTTTGTTTTCTGTAGTACAAATCCAACAGAGCTACCAATGGGAAGTGGGTATGAAGACAAAATGTGGTTTAATATCTTTCCTCAAAAAGTTGATAAGAGGTAGAAGATGGAAGAAACTGTTGTGTAAATGGCAAATGAGATAGTGATTCTGAAATACAAAAAGAGCACAAGTTATATTAGGTGATGAATGGCTTAGGTTCTATGTCACTGCATTCTACTTTAGAGTTTCATCTTAGTCATGTTACTAAGCTATTTCTAGAATTGTCGTTCTTTACACATTACAACCAATTTTCTATATTTTTGCCTATTCATTGGCTGTCCCTTAGGACTGAACTGCTACCCTTGTTACCATCTACTTGTGCCTCCTTGCCTTTCTAGTTCCCCAGCTCTTCCTACCTTTCCTTCTAAAGTTATCTTATATCAAATTTGAATATTATATGTATATGTTTACATATTGTTCCCCTTATTAACATGTATATTCCTTGAGGGCAGCTGTTTCACTTGGGGGGAAGAAAGTGGAAAGAAATAAATTTGGATCATAAGAAAAAATTAAATTCATAAAAGAAGCTAGGTTAGTCATGTGATATGCTGCTGTGCATGAAAAGTTAAAAGAAATAGAGAAGATCTCTATTATGTCAGTAAGATCTCTTGTAGGGACATCTAGATGGTCCAATGGATAGAGTGCTGGTCTTGGAGTCAGGAAGATCTTAGTTGAAATGTGGCCTCAGATACTAGCTCTGTGACCCTGGACAATTCATTTAATCCTCATCTGTAAAATGAACTGAAGAAGGAAATAGCAAATCATTCCACTCTTTGCCAATAAAACTCCAAATGGAGTAAAAAAAAAAAATCTGACATGATTGAAATGACTGAACAAAAAAAATTTCCTGTGGAGATTTTATAGTAGATATACAATTAACACGAAGGTAGCTTTCATGCAGATCATGGAACAAATTATATACTGAAGTATAATGAAATTCATATGTTTGTTGGCTGAATTATAGCACAATTTTATGCCTATCAGGGTAATTATTGGTTTAACTTAGCTTCTTCTAATAGCATTGAATCATATATTTAGACATTAATTTCCCAAACAATTTACCATCAGAATAGCTAAAACATATTCATTAATAAATTGTGGATTAAAGCCTTAAGAAAATAATGCTAGATTTCTCCCTCCCTACCTCTCTTTGTTTTATTTGGGGTTTTTTGGACTAGAATTTTAATTTCAGTTGGTAGATTCTAAGTGAGGACATCCCTTTATCAGTGTAGATGAAAAGAAATTCTGATACATAGCCTTAGGAATTTGCCCAGAAGCACTTAGGGAGTGACTGAATTGTGCAGGATGAGAAAGATTTCTATCCATTATATCTTGTTGCCTCTTAATAAAAATAAGTTATCTCTTCTTTACATTTTTCCTAGTCAGAACAATTTGCATTTGTCTTCTACTGTATTCTTAGCTTAATACTTTAAGGGAAAAAACTAAAATATGATTTTTATAATGATTATTTTAATATTTCTTTCATTTTTGATTAATATAAAGATGGTTATGTTGGGAAGGGGAAAAAGAAGGAAGGGAGCAATGGGTAATTCTAAAAGATTCCAACAGTAATAAATGTAAATATTTTAATAATGTGTAAGATCTATCAAAATGATTCCTGATCAGAGGGAAGAAATCTAAGAATATGCCATGTAAATAAAAAGTAAAGTCATATTCAACTTCTCCTTGCCCCTATCATTCCTCTACATTCATGATATCAAAAACCTTGAATAAATCAAGTAAAATAGAATTGTGTATATATGTTTTTCTCTGTGTGTGTGTGTGTTATTATCCCCATACACAAAAGACATTTGATCTTCAATCAATTGCCATGCTATATCTTTGAGAGCATAATCATGACCAATACTTGTTATCTATTCTGTCAAACTAGGTTAACATTTATACTATTAATGCCATGAAACTCTGATCTTAGCCAAATATACTTAACATCTTAACAGGCTTTTGAATTGAAATTAAAAATGCACTATGTGAACAAGAGAAAGAATAAAATGTAAGCTAGTGTATTAGATCACAACATGGCAGAAAACAAACCTTTTAAGATTGATAACGGGCTACTGTCACCAGAACAAAAACAAGGTCAAGTTCTGTGAAATGAAAGGCAATATTTTAAAACTGGGTAAAGAGAAAACAATAAGAATTCAAACTACAATATCTACTTGTGAAAGAAATCCTTGAGACAAACAGTTGAGTTAGATGCAGAAAAAATATTAGATACACTACAAAGAATTATATTTGCTTCAAACAAATCAATGTTTGAAAATTTAGATCAATCAATTTTATATTTCATGAAGTTTTATTTAGATTTTATTTACATTTATTTATTTATTTATATCAATCAATTTTATGTTTCATGAAGTGGATAATTGATTGCCCACAGAGTTTGAAAAGAATTTTACCTTTATGAAATGAAAAAAAAAAGCATAATTAGGCAATAACAGCATGTTTTCTTCTTCTTCTAAAGCATTCCTTGGTTTGCCAAAGGCAGTATGCTAAACAAAGTTAATCAACTAGGTCAGAATGACATCTCATTTTCTAATGTCTTTTCTCATTGACAAGGAATGTGATATCATTTGATTTGTCCTTTCAAGCTAAGAACTTAGTGCTATAGAACCAACCAAGAGTACTTTACCAAATCATATCATGTCTATTTTAATAGGACTTTTAATATTAATGATCTTTTACAAATCTTTATCCACATTCATAGTTTGGGCAAATCAATCATCAAAATTACTTTTCCTCTATTAATTGTTCACTTCTATATAAGTAACTCTCAAATTTATATACCCAGATTAAATCTCTTTACATAATTCTAGTTCCTCATTTCTAATTGTTTATTTGTCTTCTGCTTCTGGGAGTCTAACTTGTACCTCAAATAAACTGGTTTTTTTTGTGAATCTGTTAAAAGAGAGAATTGCCCTCTCCCAATTCATCTTATCATCATTCTACTCCAAACTCTTTCATTACTCATCTAGATTAGTTTCATAGCATCCTTATTTAACTTCCTATATCTCTTACCTTTTCAAACCTTCTTTCTGACAGTTGCCAAATGATCTTTGTATTTCACAGATCTGAACATTTCATTCTATTTTTCAAACCTCTTTATTTGTTCTTTATTTTTTTAAGAGAAAATCCAAATTAGTTTGTTATTTAAGGTACTTTATAATTTTCTTCATTACAATTTTTATACTTACATTGCATTCTTCTTTACTTTCAACTAAAATGAATCAAACTCCCCTCCTCCCTCCCAGCTCAAAATGCTATTTTCTATCTCAATAAATTAAAAAAAAATCCAAGTCAAGTACCCTGGAATGAAGTTGTTCTTCACTTTCACTTTTTAGATGGCTACCTTCCTTCAAGGATCTGTTCAGGTATTATGAGTCATTAATTTTTTTTTTTAAATTTCCCATGAAGTTTCTATTCTCCTTTCCCTGACATATAATTCTAGAGGAGTTTGCATAATTTTTCATTTCAGACATCATACATGTCATTCTTTATATGTAACAGGAAGAGCAGAACCATCATTTGCAGGGATGGCATGAATTTATCATCCCTAGGAAGATATATTGTATCTTCCTGGGTACTTGTGACAAATAGGAGTTATATGTGATCAACAAAAGACCTGTACTTTTGGATGATGAAACAATCACCCTATTAGGGGCCATTATTCTTTCTATCTTATGTACTGACCTCTTCCCATCTCATGATTGGGTTTTGTGTGAAAGCTAAAGACTGCTGATTCAGGAAGAATGATCGATTAGTAGAAATAAAATTCCTCTGGTGATCCTTCTTTTCCAATCTGTCAAATGTAGAGATACTTGAGAGGCTTCCTTTTTTTTTTGGACTTCCCATGATGTAAATTGCAATGAAGTCCCATTCCTCCTTTCAGCTATGGTGGCTACTCACACATGGTAATAGACATTTGTTCTGTCTAGAAAACTTGATACTAAAACTCAGGATCCTTGTTGCTTCTTCAGTTTTTTTTCTTCTTTCTTTCCATGAACTTATGTGATGTAACAACAATTCTGAAACAGTCACATTCAGCCTTGAAGACTAACTTGTGACTTTAAGGAAATAAGGGTTTCTACATTCCTTATTTGAAGATGTTTGTTAGTAAGACTTTCCCCACTCCTTTTTCAAGAATAAAAATACCATCACAAGGATGAAACCAAACTTTTGTCTGGTTTTCCAATGGAAAAATTCAGAGAATTGTTTAGAAAGTATAGCTCCAAGATAAAAGTGAAATTATTTTTTTCCATTAGTGATATAAAATGCTTCATGTTTTGATATTTTAACTATTAGTAACTTAAAGTATAATCAGAGTCATAGATTTTGTTTCATATTTTAAATTTTTGTCAACATGAACTCAGGGTTCTTTTATGTTTTAAACAATTTTTCAGTCAATTATTCCTTATGTAGAAAGTCTACCAGCACCATGCCAGAAAATCAAATATCTTCCATTTAAATTGACTTAAGAAGATTTTGAAGATAACGTAGCAGGTATTGAGGTCCTTTTTTGAATGCTAAGCATTTAAACTTTACTCTAGACAATTCAACTTCAATGGCCTGACCAGATAACTAAAATGACAAACAATTATTTACCTAAAAGTGTATTTTATGGAGAATTAGCATGAGGAATATGCTCATATGGAAGTCAGAAGAAGATGTATGAGGATATTCTTAAAATCTTTCCAAAGAATTTTATTATCAAATGTAAGATGTAAAAATCCTGGCACAAGATTACCCATCATGGCATGCTCACTTCAAAGAAGCCATTGTGCTCCATGAACAAAGTAAAATTGTAATAGCACAATGTGCAATCCTAGAGACATCTCCATCCTAAATACTGTAATGGATTACTTGAATCAACCTGTGGTAGAATCATCTGAGCTCAAATTCAACTGACCTGTCACAGTCAAAAATACTGTACCTTGAGCCCAACATTATAATATCATTAGTTCTCTTTAAATATGAAGGATGAAAACCATTAACAAACATGTAACCATCCTATCCTTATTTAAATTTACATTGAGTACTTTTCTAATATTAAAAGAAACCCTAGGCTGACCTCATTAATCATTCAGAAAAGAATTTTAAAAACATATTTTAATGAATATCTTTGTTTTTACATCATCTAACAGCTTTCAGTATCTTTTCCCTTTTTCCTTCCCAAGGGTTTATCCCTTATCACAAAGATTATTTTTAAAGAAAAAAAAGGACAAGATAAAAATTAATAAAACTGTACATCAAAAAAGTCTAACAATGTATTCAATATTCCATACCCATGAACAACTCTCTGGAAAAGAAATTGTTGGAAATGTCTTCTCATATGTCGATGTAATGTCACTTAGGTGTTTGGGCTCATTTTTGCATTTTTAAATATGGTACCAAACAATTACCAGTTTTGTGACCCTTGTCAAATTACTTTTTGCTTCATTTTACACAACTGTAAAACAAACTGGAGAAGGAAATAACACCTTGTGTCTTTCCAAGAAAAGCCCTAAATTGGACAACTTATTTTTCATAATTCTACAAAATTTAATTTGGATTGTTTTTATGACTTTTTCTTTCTATTTAAATTGTAATAATTATTTTGTTTATTCTTAGCTCTGACCATTCCTGTCTGTTACTTCCTATAAATACATCCTATTTCATGATATTTGAAGTTGCTTATAATATTATAATATTCCATTTCACTCATATTTTAACCATTTTTAGTCATTCCCCAAATAAATGAGCATCAAATTTGTTGCTAGCTTTTTGCTTTACAAAACAAGTACTACTGGCAAAGACTGTATGTTTATGTGCACTTTCTTTATATTAGGGATTTCTTTGGAGGATATGTCATTGGTGAAATGTGTAAGTCCAAGCATATAGACACTTTAATGCTTTTCAACTATTTTATTTTCATAATTCTAAATCATTTTTTCTTTTATAATTGTACCAATTCAAAACTATACTGATGATACACTATAACAGTGGTATCAAGCTCAGAGAGAAATATTGGCCAATAAACTACATGTGAAGGTTTCTGGGAAAAGTATATTGACTTAGAAAACCACTCAAGAGGTTGTTAGCCCTGTTGTACTGCTGTATGACTGAACCTATCTACCCACAACCTATTCAACATGTACTATTTTTATCTTTCATCAACAAGAAGAGCACTTAAAAACTTACCATGTACCATGGTTTAGTTTAGTGATGATCACACAAAGAAAAGGCAAAAAATAACAACTATTCTTACCTTTAAGCAATTACCTATGTGACTACAGGATGTGGTATAAGTAGAGAGAACAATAACAACAAAAAGATTAACCCATTTCTTTTTCTTTTTTTTCCACTGAAGCAACTGGAGTTAAGTGACTTGCTGAGGGTCACACAGCTAGGAAGTGTTAAATGTCTCAGGCCAGATTTGAACTCAGGTCCTCTTGGTTTCAGGGTTGGTGCTCTATCCACTGTACCACCTAGCTGCCCTGATCCATTTCTTTTTTCTTTCTTTCTTTCTTTCTTTCTTTCTTTCTTTCTTTCTTTCTTTCTTTCTTTATTTCTTTTTTTTTTCTTCTTCTTCTTCTTCTTCTTTTTTTTTTTTGCTTTTTTTTCTGAGGCAATTGGGGTTAAGTGACTTGCCCAGGGACACACAGCTAGGACATGTTAAGTGTCTGAGACCAGATTTGAACTCAGATCCTCCTGACTTCAAGGCTGGTGCTCTATTCACTGCGTCACCTAGCTGCCCTGCAACCCATTTCTTTAGAGACCAACCTATCCTCTTAGCAAATTAGACATCTACAATTACCTCAGAACTTAGAGGACCCTCAATGGAAGAGGCCATGCTTAGCCTTCTGGAAAAGTTGGGGTCTACACTTCTGAGATTGGTTTAGTTAGATATCTTCAAGGATTTGACACCCAACAACAGAAAACTGATACTGATGAACATTAACTTAAAATTGTAATTTTAGACAATTGAAGATATGGTAATTTTACACAAATGAAGATATGGTAAAATGCTGTTGGGAAAAGTAACAGCAAGTATGTTTTAGTTATGAAATCCTTGTTTTATCTTAGGAATTAAACTGAATGGAGTTATCCTAGTTTGTGTCTATTTTTTTCTATTGTTTGTTGACTTTTCCAATAAAACTTGGTTTGTTTCATCATAGATTTAGAGCTGGGAAAGACCGTACAGACCAGTTACTTCAACCCCTTATTTTTTTTTTCAAATGAGTAAAACTAAGACCTAGAAAAATTAAATAACTTGCCCACTTGTTCCTGGTCACACAGGTACTGAAATTAAATAGAAAGAAATCTCCCTCAGTATTGTTATTGGTACTCTGTCCTCTTTCTAACCACGTCCATCAAGTGAAACTGAAAGAAAGAAAGGGAAGAGGGACACAACAGTCTTCTAACAAATAAGCAATTAAGTACAATTAATCTACCTTGTGGCTCTGTCCAAACATATATGTCTGCAACTTAATAAAAAATAACAACTTACATTTATATGATGCTTGCCATGTTTCAGTTACTGCACTAAGTTCTTTATAATTATTATTTCATTTTGTTCTAAGAATACTAAGAAGTAGGTGTTATTATTATGTACATTTTATATGTGAAAAAACTGAAACAAATATCTTAATTTACTTGTCCAGGATTACACAGCTAATAAATGTCACCAAATTTTAATTCAAATTAAAGTTCCTTATTCTGGGCCCAGAGCTCCATCTACTCCTTATCTTAAGTGTCTATCACCTTATAGAAGATAGATAATTTGCTTCAACACACACACATAGACACAGTCATATACAACTCCTATAAACAGAGAATGAGAAAGAGACATTATAACATTTTAAAATATCAAAAGAGAACAGAAGCATATCCAGAAAGAATCACAGACAAACTAGATAGGTATGAAAGTTGTAAAATATATTATGTATTTTTTAAATATTATGGAATGGAATTTCTATTTCATGTTATAATTATTTTTTGTATTTTATTGCATGTGAAATGTTCTTTTTTGATAATGAAATTCAGTATACATTTTTAAAAATAATAGTTCAATCTGTATTTTATGAACATTCTGATGAAGTAACACTTATATGACCCTGAAGATGTGAAGTACTTTAGAATGCTAAAAAAAAAAAAGGAATGTTACAGAATATGATTTGAATAAAATCTCTAGTCTGGTCTTCTTTTTAAATGATGCTTAAAATCCTTTCCAGTTCTAGTTCTAACACCTTATGTGTCAGGAACTTCATTAACTTTTTTTTTAATAAAGCTTTTTATTTGCAAAACATATGCAAAGGTAATTTTTTCAACACTCACCCTTGCAAAGTTTTTCGTTACAAATTTTACCCTTCTCCCCCCACCTCCCCTAGATGGCAGGAAGTCTAATACATGTTAATTAT
>JAJPUD010005067.1:125955-160144 GCA_023553655.1 Myrmecobius fasciatus | reverse complement strand
TCTATTCTGTGTTCTAGGATCTCTCCCAGCTGTGATGATCTATGTTCTCAGGTCCCTTCCAACACTGACATTATGTGTTTTAATCTCCCTATCACCTTTCATATTCTCTGTTCTAAGGTCCTTCCCAGCTGTGGCAATCTCTATTCTAAGGAACCTCCCAGCTCTGACGTTCTCTGTTCAAATATTCCTTCCAGGTTGGACATTCTCTGTTACGGGTTCTAAGTTCTCTCCCAACACTGACATTCTAATGTCCCTGCCAGCTTTTACATTTTCTATTCTGTGTTCTAGGATCTCTCCTAACTGTGATGATCTATGTTCTCAGGTCCCTTCCAACAACTGACATTATGTTTCAATCTCCCTATCACCTTTCATATTCTCTGTTCTATGGTCCTTCCCAGCTGTGACAATCTCTATTCCAAGCTCTGATGTTCTCTGTTCAAATATCCCTCCCAGCTTGGCCATTCTGTTATAGGGTCTAAGTTCCAATGTCCCTGCCAGGTTTTTTTACATGCTCTGTTCTACGTTCTAGGGTCCCTCCCAGCTGTGGTGGTCTATGTTCTAAGATCTCCCCAAGTTGTGACACCCTCCGGTCTATATTCTAAGAACTCTCCCGGCTCCCACGATCTCTGATCTGAAAAAGCGTCTGAAAGCGTTCTTCCTAGGGAAGCTCCCGGCGGGCTTCTGGGACACCCAGAAGGACTCCCATGGCTGGCCTAATGAAATCAGGGTCTCAAGTGTCCTGCAAGCTCTGAAAAAAAAAAGTTTGCCTCTCCAGACGAGGCTCAATTTCACAGCATCAGGGAACTGTGTGCCAAAGCAGTGAGCCGGAAAACTAGTCTAGCAGGAGGCAGAGACGCGCTGCGGGCATCAGGGGGATTTTAGATTAGAGTCCTTCAAAATCAATTTTGAATTCAAACTCCTAAACACACTTTCCCAAATGCAGGCGGAGAGCTTCCACTCTGGGGAAAGCTTGAGGGATCACGGCTGCCCTCCCCTCCTTTGCCCCCCATCCCGACGGCGGCAGCCCCCCTTGGAGGAGGAAACCCCCAGCTAAGCGAGCACAAGGCTGAAGCCGACTGGAGGGACGCTTGGACATCACTCAGGCACTTCCTCTCCCAGCCCTGCCCCCACCCAGCAGGAACCAGATCTGGAAAGGGGTCACCCAGCTGCTCGGTGGTGGGGTGATTTGCGGTGGGATTGTGGTGGGTGTCCCAGATCCCGAAGCCCCACCTGCCCACCCATGGGCCATTCCCGATGGACTCTCAGAGTCTCTAGCTGGCTCTAGAAGGGCCTTCTGGAGTCTCCTGAAGGAGTCCAGAGCAGCTAGCTGAAGACCCATTTTCCTGATGAGCGGTGTGTGAACTGAGAGGCACCTGGAGTGATGAGAAGAGAACAGTTTTGAGTCCCAAGCCCTGGCTTCCATTTCTGACTATCACCCTCACAGTGTCTAGAGTAAGATGGTTCACAAATCGAATGAGCTTATCGGCTATTTGTTGACTGCTCTGTAGAGAAAATAGGTCCAGAAGGGAACTAGAAGCAGTGGATCAAAGTGCTGGCTTTAGAGGCAAAGAACCGGGCTTGAATTTGGCTCTATCTCTAACTGTATGTGTGACTTTCGGTAAGGTCTTCTTCTCTTGGATCCTCAGTTTCTCCACCTGTAAAATGAGTGATTCGAGTTAAATGTTCCCCGAGGTCCAGAAGGGGAATTTTAATGAAAAGACATGTATCCCTTAAAGATTTTATTGGCTATATAAAGCTGACCTTTGATTCTGGGGGATCCACTTATTGGGAAAGCGCTAGACAAAAGATGACATGTGAATTCAATCGAATACTATAAGAAAATGATGTCAAACTCATAAAGAAAGGGATCCCTGCAGGTCTCATATTCACTTAGAAAACCACAAATGAGCATTATCTGTGTTGTATTGTATTTTTATCTTGTTAAGCATTTCCCCACTGCATTTTAATCTAATTCAGGGTTCACCTGGGAGTTTTGCAGACTGCCTGGGCTCCACAGCGAATTTGAAAACTCCGAGTAGGGTATGGTTTCAGAAAAACCTGGGACATTATACAGATGAACCCATGCAGAGTGAACTCAACAGAACCTGGAGAGTAATTCATATAATAATAACAGCATTAGAGAGAAAAAACAATTCTGAAGGACCTTGGGAACTCTGGTTTATATAATAACAAAACCACAACTGCAGATGAAGCATGATACCCCTGCAGACAGAGAAGTGATGGACTCATGGCTTAGAAAGAGGCACTTTAAGATATGGCCATTGAGGCCATACAACATTCAGAAGTGGAAGAAAAATACAGATTTTGCCTTCAAAAAGCTCACAATCTCTTAAGTAGGACAACACATATGCAGATAAATATAATGAAGTCAATGGAG
The DNA here is from genome assembly GCA_023553655.1 of Myrmecobius fasciatus. Lineage (NCBI taxonomy): Eukaryota > Metazoa > Chordata > Mammalia > Dasyuromorphia > Myrmecobiidae > Myrmecobius > Myrmecobius fasciatus. The sequence continues at coordinate 157,746 of JAJPUD010005067.1, read as the reverse complement.
GCTGGGATAAAAAGAAGATCCAGAAAAAAGACTGAAAATTTAAGGAGAAAAAACACTTTCAATTGAGGGGGATCAGGGAAGCTTCATGGAGGCAGGGCATGAAGGAATAGAAGGAGCTTGAGAGAAATGAAAGCAAATGTGAGGAGGGAAGAAGTGGGGGAATAAGATTAGAGACCAATAAGTAACCTAGTTTGGGTAGAATGGTGAATACATGAAAGGAGAAAGAGAAAAATAAACAGATCAGAGAGGGCTAGAGTATTTTTGGTCCTACAGGCAAACAGGAGCCATTGAATGTTTTTGAGCAGAAGAGTGACCTTGTTCAGCCTCTGTTAAAGGAGCATGTGGAGGATGGGTTAGAGAAGGGAGAGGCTGGAGGCAGAAAGATCACTTAGGGGGCTACCAGAATACCCTCTCTGGATACTATGGCACGTGTAAGTCTGGCATAGCACTAGATTTGGAACCAAGAAGATGTGGGTTTGGATCATACATCAGGTACCCTGTGTGATCCCAGGTAAGGTGTTTATCTCCATGGAGACAATCATAGCATTTACTCTTGGAAAGAAAGTGAGGATCACATGAGATGTGTTAATCACTCTGCCAACCTCAATGTCAGTCCTTAGTAAAAAAAAAGATGTTCTGAACTAGCCTGGCGCTTTGGTGACTGGGGGATGTAAGGAGATACGAAGGAAGAATCAATAGGATTTGGCAAACTTGTTTGGGGTCTGGTGAGGGAGAGAAGAGTCACATTCAATGCCTTGATGTTTGGGAGGATGCCATCTGCAGAATTGGAGAAATTAGCTGGAAGCATTAAGTTCTTCTACAACTCCTCTGGGAGATTCCCTTTATTTCTGGTCCCAGCAGGATCTAGTCTGGGAAAGGCCAAAGTGGTAAGACACCCAGGGATACCTCCCCCCCCCATAAACAGTCAGTAGAAAAGTAGAGAGGGTAGAAAGGAAGAATTCTGGGAGATGTAAGAGGCTCTTTGGTGATCTAGCTAGGCTGCTCGGGATATTGGGAACCTCTGTGACTTTTCTAGTCACATTTGATAGTCAGAGATCTCTCAAATTGGCACTGATAGATCATAGTTCATCGGTAGCCATTGCTTAGAATTTATACATAGTCCTTGAGCATCACTATCACAGCATTTCAGAATTGGAAGGGACCTCAGTGAGAATCCCGTCTCACTTTATATCTGAAAAAACAAATCCTCCACAACAAATCTGACCAGTAGTCACCCAACTACATCATTAGAGACCATTCGAGATCTCTACTGAAGAGGACCCCCACTATCTCCCAAATCGAACGTTGTTCTGACTTGCGGGTCCCATTATTGATTCATACTGAGTTTGCAGGCCATGAAAACCCCTAGATCTTTTTCAGAAAACCCAAACCAAAAACTGCTGTCCAAATCTGCTTTCCCCATCTACTCTTGGTGAAATTGATTTTTTTTAACCCAAGCATGAGGTTTCATATTTATCCTTATTGAAGTCTGTATTGTTAGATTTGGGTCCATGTATTAGCCTGGCAAGTGATTGTTATGAATCCTGACTCTGTCATTCAAGGTGTCAGCTTCCCAGCTTTATGCCACATATAAATTTGGTAATGGTGCCATCTCTGTTTTTATCTAAGATATTTATATATAGTCTATACTCTATATATCATATAATAATCTAACTCTAATCTAATCCATTTATGTTTATCTAATTAATACAAATGTTAAACAGCAGTATAAGATCAAGAACAGATCCTTAGAGCACATCACTGAAGACTCCTCCTTGAGTACAGCTATTCAATGTTTTCCAAATCTATCAAATTAGACTATGATGTTATCTATATATCTTTCCACTCCACCCCCCAAGAAAAGTGGGAAAACTTTTATAATAATGATAATGATGGGGCAGCTAGGTGGTGCAGTGGATAGAGCACCAGCCCTGAAGTCAGGAGGACCTGAGTTCAAATCTGGTCTCAGACACTTCCTAGTTGTGTGATCCTGGGCAAGTCACTTAACCCCAATTGCCTCAGCAAAAAGCAAAAAAAAAAAAAAAAAAAAATGATGATGATGGTGATGTAATAGTTAACATTGATATGGTGCTTACTGGTGCCAGGTAGTGTGCTAACCACTTTACAGATCTCATTTTATTTGATCCTCACAATGATGTTTGGGAAATAGGTGGTATTATCACTCTTATTTTACAGATAAGGAAATTGAGGTAAACACAGATTTAAGTAACTTATCTAGTGTCATAGAGCCAGTCAGTGTCTGAAGGTCTTTCTGACTTTTTCAAATGCTTTCAAATAGTATTAAATATATATATATATATATGTATATATATATATATATATCTACAGCATTTTCCTATATTCGGCTAACACAAATTCTAAAATAGGACCTCTATTCACTTCCTCTCATATTGGCTTATTGTATAGATCGTGGATTTAATACTAGAAGGAACTCTAGAAGTCATCTAGACCTTTTCATATTTTTGTATATCCTACACAGAATAGCCGGAAGGGACATGACCTGTTCCATAGGGTAGGAAACAAGTTTGGCCATAAGACAAGCCAAAGATTTCACAAAATTGTAGATTTTAGAGCTGGAAGGGAATTTAGAGATTCTCTAGTAACCCTCTCCCCACTCTCCATACTGTCCCCAAATTCATTTTATAGAAGAAGAAACTGATTTTGAAAGTAGAGGAATAGTTTGTCCATGATTACACAGCTAGTAAGTGCTCCTGGTGACTGGGCTCCTGGGAGGGAGCACTTCCTTGTAGTAGTCCTAATGGTGGGGTGGAGGGAGGTGTGTATGTACATATATATATATATATATATATATATGTATATGTATATGTATATATATATATATACGTACACATCTCTATCTCGGACTGTTATATTCAATCATATAGGTAATAACAACAACAACAAAAAAAAAACCTGTGTACTCATAGGTTCATAATTTTCTTCCTCTTCCCCCTAAACCCCATTCTAGGGAAAGCACAGCTAGCCGGCCAGCCTGGATGGTCCTATTCCTGCTCGAAAACAACGAAAGAAATGAAGGCTTCCCAGAAATCTTTGCTTTGGATTGATCCTAGGATCTGGCACTGTTCCTTCTTCCTGTACATTGGATGACAGAGTCAGAAATTTTTGTCCGGAAGATGGTAAGAAACGTGCCCTGGAAAGCACCCCAGAGCCCAGAGCTCTAGGTTCCATTTTTTCCTCTGCCATTCATCAGCTGTGTGATTGCAAGCTATCCCCTCTCTCTCTTTGCCTCAGTTTCCTTTTCTGTAAAAAAGGAAAAAAAAGCAGTAATAAAACAGGCGCTCTATTTTTCCTGGCAGAGCTATTGTGGGAAAATGATCTGCCACCTGGAAAGATCTTTAGAAATGGGAACGGGTTATCTTCGGGGTGATTAGATGGTTGTGAGCAGGAACAGGGATGTGTTTTCACTGAGAGAACCCTCTCCTTGGGCCTCCCGGAGCTTCCAGGGCCAAGCAATCAGGGCCACGATGCCCTGGATCTGCCAGCTGGGGTAGGAGGAGACCAATCTGAGCGGGGTGAGAAGGCAGCCTCCTCTTTGAAGTGATGGAAAGTCAATTTGTATCATAATTACCAGTGAGGCTGCGTGAAGCTACTTTTAGTTAAGGCAGGAAACCGCCACAATGAAAACACACCTGGGGAATATTTGGAGAAAGCACTAATGATTTCTTCCCTTGTGGTTAATAAATTCACTTCCAGATCAATTTGTCCATGATAGAAACTTGAAAGCGGGAACAGTTACACGGGCACATTCGAGTGTGTCTTTTCCAGTATAAATGATTTATTACCATGATTAGCGGCACATAAACAATTTAAAATACAACTCTAATTAGTTTGGGGAAGAAAAAAGGAGGACTGCCACCCCTTGCCTCTATTCCCATTATGTTTTACTTCCCTAAGTGTGTACTTTTTAATTAAATCCAAATGTCACAATAAATTTAAAGTGTTTTATTACTACTGGCTAACTAAAGCGTTCATGCAAACACCCATTAGGCTGAACCAGATGCAGGACTGGAAGTAGCTGGAGGCCGGAGTTCTGGGGTAACTGGGGGGGTTGCTGATGGAGAAGGGCTGTTTCTGTATCTGTCCAGAGAGCCGGACCAAGATCTAAAGACCGCAAGCTTTTTGCCAAGCTGGGCCGCCTTGCTGTCTGATCATCATTTGGAGACTGGGGGTGGGGTGGGATGCAGTGGGGGAGCCAAGACTGAAGGCATCCCTTCGGCCGGCTCAGAAGAAGGTTTTCTAAGACTGGAAAGAATGATGCTAAGAGATGAGGTCCACGGTAAACAGCCTCTCCCCTTGGCTTGTGCCTGGGATTAGGGGGAGGGCATAATCGATAAGTGGTTGGGTGGCGAAATCCCTGCTCCGTGTCACCCTTCATTGGATTACAAATTTGGAATGGGAAGGGTCCTTAGAGGTCAGAGTTCAACCTCTCTCATTTTTCATATAAAAAAAGCAAGAGAGGCCCCAAGATAACCCAGTTAATCAGCATCTAAGAAAGGACAAACCTATGTCTCCCTGGTTCCATCTTCTGTTAAACTATGGCCATTCTGCCTCTGGATTCTTGGGACAAAATTAGAGAAATGATTGCTCTAATGAGGGGCAAGGATACCTGAAGTCTGGGAGACATTTAGGCTCAGGGACCTGAGGGCCTGATGGCAAGAACTAAATCATCTAATTCTTTCATTTTACAGAGAAGAAAATAGAGATCTAGAGAAATTAAGTGAGTTGGCACTGAGGTAGAGACAAATGTGATTTGAATATCAAGATCTTTAAACCCTGAAGACTGTGCTGTCCCTTGGGGAAGGGAAGTGCCTTAGTTGGAAACCTGGTTTAGAACTCAGATCCTAGGGGCAGCTAAGTGGAACAGTGGATAGAGCATCAGCCCTGAAGTCAGGAGGACCTGAGTTCAAATCTGGTCTCAGACACTTAACATTCCCTAGCTGTGTGACCCTGGGCAAGTCACTTAACTCCAATTCCCTCAGCAAAAAATAATAATAATAATAAAGAACTCAGATCCTCTGACTTGTATTTTAATGCCCTTTGGGGGTGATTTAAGGCCATGAACGCCCTGACCAGTAGTAAGCTGGTTGGGGGGCACAGGAACCTCACCCTAAGATCTTGTGCTGAGTCGCTCCAGAAGGCATATCCATAGCCATAGCCATATCTATATGTATGTATGTATGTATGCATATAGTACCTCCCCTGTAGGGAGGCTCTGGGGCAGCCCCTTGCCCAGTGAACTGGGATCCTTGGTAGCAGGGTAACCGAGGCTCCAGGTAGCCTGAGTGACTTCTGGGAACTGGACCCAAAGCTCTTGTCTTGTCAAACACCATCAAATAAGTATCTGCCAACATTTGTCCTCCTTCTTCTCCAAGGATTTGGGGAGGGGGCAGCAGCCCAACGCATCAATAGCACTGAATACTTTGAGGCTATTTCCTCTTGATGCTCCCTCTCCCTCAGCACCTTCTCCAGATCAGAAAGCTTGATTAATTGAATTAAACTCAGCAGGACCATCCCTAAAAGTCCAGCCTGAGAGGTCCCCTCTTAAATCTTAGTTTCTCCCCATTCCTTGATTCTAGACTGAAGGGGAGACACTCGGGCCAACACCATAAAAATTCCCTCTTCCTAGCTAGAAGCATCTCTTTTATCCAGGATTGATCCCTGGATCATTATAAAGGACGCCACATACCATCTCACTTGATCTTCCTAGGAAAGGAAGCTGTGCAAATATTATCATCACTTGGAGAAATGAAGAAATTAAGATCCAGAGGAGTAAAATGACCAATGTCACATAGCCAAGACCTCAACTCCTAATTTCTTTTGTTGTCCTGTTATTTTCAGTCACGTCCAGCTCTCTGTGACCCCATTTGGGTTTTTCTTGGCAAAGATTCTAGATTGGTTTGCCATTTCCTTCTCCAGCTCATTTTACAGATGGGGAAACTGAGGCAAACAGGGCGGAAGTGCCTTGCCCAGGATCACATAGGCTACATTTGAACTCAGGAAAATGAGTCTTCTTGCCTCCAGGCCCTACACTCTATCCCCTGAGCTATTTCCTGTACATGGAGGCTGTCCCTTCATGTGTCTTGGGATATTTCTGCCTCTGTACTCCCATGTCTAAGCACAATGCTTTTGTATAAATAGGTATCTAATAAATGCATATTTGAATTGAATGGAATGGGAAGGAATAGAAAGGGACAATGTAGAGATGGGGATGATAATAGGAATCAGAATGGATATTTACATAGCCCTTTAATGTTTGCAAAGCATTAATCCATTTAAGTTTTAGGGAAGCAGCAGTGGCAAACGATGATAATGATAATAATAACAGCTAGGCACTGGGCTAACTAAAGGCTTTACAAATATTATCCAGGAAAGCGGGATTTGGAGATAAAGGACCTGAGTTCAAATTCAACTCATCGTTTAGTGTGTGACCTTAACAAATGAATTACCTTCCACTTTATCATCTAAAAAATGACATCCACCTGATTAAAGGCTTTACAGATATTATCCAGGAAGGCTGGATTTGGAGATAAAGGACCTGAGTTCAAATTCAACTCATCATTTACCGTGTGACCTTAACAAATGAATTACCTTCCACTTTATTATCTAAAAGATGACATCCACCTGAGTGAGCCTCAGTCTCCCTTCTTAAAATGGGAACGCTCTGACTTCCTGCATCCTCTGAAGGCTGAGTGGGAGCTCTGGGCTAATAGGAGGCTGGTCTAGCCTATCTCTAGTTCTAAGGATGCATCATTTAGGGAACGCCGGGGGTGGGGGAAAGAATGAACCGTCAGGCCACAGGGCGGGAGGGAGTGACCAGCTCTCGGCCACAGAGGGCCCGTGGCTTCCGAAAAGCAGCAGCATGTGGGGTCCAGGGGAGACAGAGCCAGGGAGTCTGAGGAGCTGCTGGCCGGCGCCCCGGGAAGGGAAGGCACTCGAAACCCACTGCTCTTAAGGGGCTGTCGGCTTCTCCAGTGGAAGCTGCCAGCAGTTAATATCTCCAGCTGTTTACCGGAGGCAGAGGACAGGAAGTCTCCCCTCCCCCCTTTCTTCCCCAACCCCCATTCAATCTGCTCTCCCAGGGTCTGGTGCCTTTCCCAGTAATCACCACTCTCTACTTTCCAGTGTATAAAGCCCATCGGGGGCCCCTCACAATTTCAGAAAGTAGCCCCGTGGCCCCTCAACAACTGGAAAGCCAGTATGTCCAAAACAGAATTGCAGCTCCCCACAACAAACAAACTCTCTTATTTCTATTGAGATTATAGCCTTGGAGGCAGCATGTGGAGTGGGAATAATACTAATTTGGGAGTCTCAAGGCTCGAGTTCAAATCTTGCTTCATTTCTTACCTTAGATGAGTTACTTCCTGCCTCAGTTTCCTCATCCGCCAAGTGAGGAACTTGGAACAGATGATCTCTCATGTCTCTTCCAGACTGAGATCTGTGATTCTGTGATCCTTTTAGCTTTCAATCTCTGACCTTTAATTTTCTTCCCATATCAAATCAATTGCCAATTCTTGTCAATTCTTCCTTCCCAGTGTCTTTCCCATGCATCCTCTTCTCTCCATTAATAACCACCAATTCAATTCAGGCAGGTCCACATTGCCTTTTACATGGAGTACTGTAACAGTCTCCAAACTGATTATTTGGCTTCTAGTCCCTCCCCTTTTTCAATCCCTTTCTCATATAGTTAGCAGAATGTTCTTTCTAAAATACAGTTCTCTGTTACTCTTTCTCTCTTTTTTTTCCTGAGGCAATTGGGGTTAAGTGACTTGTCCAGGGTCACACAGCCAGGGAATGTTAAGTGTCTGAGGTCAGATTTGAACTCAGGTCCTCCTGACTTCAGGGGTGGTGCTCTATCCACTGCACCACCTAGCTGCCCCTGTTACTCTTTTTCTCAAGAAGCATCTGTAGCTACTTAATTCTCCTTGAATAGATATGAATTCTTCATATTTATTTACCTTTAGCCTCTCCAGACAAATCTGATATCACTTCTCTTTATATAACCAATATTTTAGCCAAACAGGGTGAGGAACTCTTCTCTGAATTTGACCTTTGTTCAGGCCATCTCCCAGGCCTGGTATTAATTCCCCTCCTTCCATCAGCATTTCTTAGAATTTGGGGCTTTTTTTCCTGTTCAGCTCAGCTGCCACCTCCTACAGAAAGTTTTCCCTGATTCTCCTAGGTTTTTAATGTGTTTTCCCCACTCAAATTATCTTGTATTTGTGCTATCAGCACATGTGGCATTCGTAAGGCCCCCAAGGGCAGAGACTTTCATTTACATCTCCATGTCTCCAGGATACATCACAGTGCCTTTAAGATTTATTTGTTTGCTGGTCTATCCCTTTGATTTTCCTGGTGAGAGAAATACTGTCTCAACTAAAGTAGAATCAGCATCTGTCCTGCGTCCTAGATCTGGGAGAAACCTTAGAGGCTATAGTCCAGCCTCCCTCCACCTCACCCCCCATTTTACAGATGAGGAAACAGCCTCAGACAGGTCACACAGCCAGTACATGAAGAAGGAGGATGCTTGAAACGGATACAGAGACTGCCTCTCCATCTATTACAGCTCTGGGAAGGGAGGGAAAAGGCAAAGACTTTGAGGGCCATGGAAGTAAAATAATTTGACAGAGTGGCAGACCTGTTTATTTCAAGTCCAGGTCTACTAACACCATACACATTTGGAGGATTTTTTTTTTTTGGCCTCCCAAGAGTTCTTGAGAATTATTCCGTCACCTTTATTTGAAAAGGAACTAAACATAAATTTTAATGGATCATCAGCTCAGTGGATCTGCCATGTGGAGAACACTGGCTCCCATATTCTCTTCCCAAACTGTGTGGTTCCCAAAATTCCCTTCTGATCCCAATAAGTTCCACATGGGAAATGGGAGCATCAATCAATCAGTCAATCAACAGGCGTTTATTAACGATTTACTCTGTGCCAGTCACTGGGCGAGGAGGCTCGGGGGTCCAAAGACAAAAGCAAAAATTCTGCTCTCATGGAGGTTACATACTAATGGAAGACATATGTTTATACAAAACACATGCTCACAGCGGCTCTACAAATTGTGAGGTTGCAGAAATTATAAGCAGCAGCAAGACACACTTCATGTGGGATCCAGAGACGTGAAACTGTTCCTGACCACAGGGAGGGGGTTAATACCCATCCATGGATAATTATAAATCAAACCATAAAAGGCATGAAATACTGGAAGAGGAAGAGACCATTTCTATTTGGGTTGGTCAGGGAAGGCTTCCTGGAGGAGGTGAGCTGAGACTTTAAGGATAGATAGGATTTGTATGCATGGGAAGAGAGAAACATTCCAGGAGTAGGTAATAGCAAGAGCAAAGGTTTGATAGTAGGAAGGCAGCGAGTAGGCTCTAGGTCTTGGCAAGTGACGTCACCCATTTGGGACTCAATTTTTTCATGTGAAAAATGAAATCGGGCTAGATAATAGCTAAGGCTCTTACCAGCTCTAACATCTTATAATTTCAAAATTAGAGAGGAGGGGACTTGTCAGGCAGAGTGTACCCTTCATTTGGTAAATAATAGGGAGCCTCTAAAAGTTGTCACCCTTTTGCTCTCATCCCATAGGCTTGGACATCTCTCAAACACTTCCTACTGGAACCCTATTACTCAGAAACTTCATACTGACTCTATGCTTGATTTATTGGAGATGTAAAATGTCCTTTCCATTAATCCCCAAGGCTTGGTTTGTTCTAGGTCCTGGGAACCCCATTCTGCCAACGGTCGGGTTACCAGTCTTATTATCTGATGGTCCCATAGATGGATCTCCCAGTGCCCTGACCCCTTCTGCGGGCGACACAAGAAGAAGTTCTCCCTCTGAGCTGTTGAGTGCCATGAATGGGATGCTCAGGCGGAGGGAGTTAGGAGTCCATTTCTTACCCATTCTCCTAGCTGATACCATCTGGTCTCAGGCACTGCCTTCTCCTCCCCCCTTTCTTCCACCCTAAATCTTTAAACAGTAACAATAAAATGAGGTCTGGAGGTGAGCAGGATCCATGGACCACACAGAAGGGGAGGGCAGGCAAGCCCAGGGAGCTGATGACGTCCAACACAGAAGCGCTCATTGTCTAAGGAGAGGAACTGAAGGCTTGGGGAGAGGAATAGAGTTATCTGAGGGTGTCTGGAGAGCTGGTGGCCAAACGAGCCTCCTGACTCCCCAGCCCAGAGCTCTTTGTACTTTCTCAAAATGAGCCAAAATTCAGTTTCTTTACTTTAGGTTCTAGGGAAACAAGAAGTTCATATTGCCCAGCTCCTTCTTCCCCATCTCTTGAGAGCTTAGATCCTTGGGACCCAAGGCATCTCTGGACAAAGGAGGACCTCAAGAGCAAAAATGAGCCTTTTCTGGGAGAAAATTTCCCCTTTTTTGGTCTGATCCACCCCTTCTCCGAACTCCTCCAGGGACTGTTAAAAGTTAGTTCTAGATGTTATCCTGGTCAGCCCACAGAGAACAATTTCTTAGAGGGACTCAGACTAAGAGGGATCAAATCCCAGCTTGATGGAGAGCCAATACTACTCTGCCAGGCTCCAACCCACTGGCTGGTTCCCTAACTACGGGCATTATTAGGAGTGATATTGGGGCAGAAAGCCCACTGACTGTGCCAAAGGACCTTGGTTCATCTGCTGCTTCTGATGGTTACCATTACGATTCCGGGTAGGTCATGTAAACTCCCTGGGCCTCAGTTTCCTTATCTGTAAGTTGGAGGCTGGACTAAATATCTCTGAGATTCCTTCTATTTCTCATTCTGTGATCTAAATCCATTTTATAGCTGGGAAGGCTGAGGCCCAGAGAAGAGAAGGGACTATCTTTCTGAGGGGTTCATAGCAGAGCAAAGGGGCTAACGCCCAAATCTCATGAGCCCAGGCCAGGGCCCGTCCACTGCCTCTGAACCAAATGCTCTCCAGACTGTGGCTTGCCATCCCCGATGCTATCCAGAAGGTCAGCCAATCAATGCTTGGACAATTGGGTTGCATTTGAATGAGCTTTTAATCTAATTCTTTTCACAAAGCTCTGTTAACCTCTTGGCCTTTTTCAAGCAAAAAGGGAGCAGATTCTCCAGGAAAGCCTATAGTATTCACAATGGGTTTCCCTCCTCTTAAGGAAAAAAAACAAAAAACAAAAAAAAACAACAGACTAGCTTTTCTGCTTATAAATCATCATGGTTGGTGTAGAGGAAAGGGCTCGGGAAAGAGGACCCCCAGTTTCTCTTTGAGAGTCATGAATGTGCTTTGCAATCTTGACAGAAGTTGCCTTCCTTCTCTGGACCTGCAAGAAGGGGATAATAATAACCTTATTGCTGGGACCCCATCACAAAACTCTTCTTATGAAGATAAAGAGATCTGTATAGGAACAAAAATAGAAAAAAAAGCCATATTGATACTTAACAAATGTATGTTGCATTGTAGTATAATTATAGTAAACTATAATTAGTTTAAATTTTTAAAAAAGCAGAGAGTCTTATGGTCTTTTGTCCAGAAGAGTCAACATTTGGGGGGCTGGGAGCATGTCTGGATTATTGTGTTCAATTCTGAGCATTTGAGGAAGAACAGAATGAGAGAATCACAGGAAGAAGTCATGATAACTATTTTCAGCTATCTGAAGGGCTTTCATGTGAAAAGAGGATTTGGCCCCAGAAAGCAGTGGGGGAAAGTGACAGAGAGAGACAGATTTTAGCCAAGTAGAAGGGAAAATATCTTAAATATCAGAAATGTCTAATAAGGAAATGAGGGGGGTCTTTTGGAAAGTAGTGAGGTTCTTGTCAGTGGAGGTATTCCAGGAGAAGCAGGGATGTGTTTGAAGGAATCTTGCTTCAGAGAGAAACAGATTTTATCAAAGTAGAAGGGAAATTATCTGAAAAATCAGAAATGTTCAATAAGGAAATGAAGGAGTCTTTTGGAAAGTAGTGAGGTTCTTGTCAGTGGAGGTATTCCAGGAGAAGTGGGGATGTGTTTGAAGGAATCTTGCTTCAGAGAGAGGCAGATTTTATCAAAGTAGAAGGGAAATTATCTGAAAAATCAGAAATGTTCAATAAGGAAATGAAGGGGTCTTTTGGAAAGTAGTGAGGTTCTTGTCAGTGGAGGTATTCCAGGAGAAGCGGAGATGTGTTTGAAGGAATCCTGCTTCAGGAGTAGACAGATTAGTTGAATTCAGTTCAACACATCATTAAGCAAGCCCTTACTGGGTAAGGCTGTACAGTGGATACTACATTTAAATGAACAATGTCTCCCAAACTGCACTGAGTTTTCTGGTCTTCAAGGGCAGGATTCTTGCTCTGGGGGAAGCCCTCTTCATCTGATGTCTATCCGAAGGGAAAGCTACCCAGATCTAACCACCTGAGGAGGTAGCCGTGCTTCTGTGGAAGGGAGTGTTAGATTTTACAGTAAAAAACTTGGTTTCCAATTTCAGTCTTGCTACTTACTAGCCTTGTGAACCTGGTCAAGTCACTTAAACTCCAATTTTATTATATGAAGGAGCTGGACTAAATCAAATCTTCTTAAACTGTGGGTTGCAACCCCATATGGGGTCATGCAACTGAATGTGGGAGTCTAGAAAAATTTGGCAACATGAAAAGTATCAAATATTCTGCCAAGATTTAGTTTTTGATGTAAAAATAAACAAGCACATCCATCTCATTAGTATGCAGATTTGCTTTCATCTTTAATAAATGGTAAAATTATATGCTTACCAAAGAATTGTTTTAAAATAAATTTTTTATGATTTATTATCAGTAAATGTTTGATTTGTATATCTATTTTATATATGTATATATGTGTGTATATATAAATATAAACATATTCATGCCTGGGGGTGTGTTGAAATTTCTCAGTATAAGAAGCCCTGGACCTGATGACCTTAGTGGTCCCTTCTAGCTCAAACTCCATGATGCTGAATCCTTATATCTCTGAGCCTCAATTCCTTATTGGTAAAATGGGGGAAGTGCTATGAGGACGAAAGGAAAGAAGGTGTGTAAAGAGCCATATGATTGCTAGCTCTCATTATTACCTCGTCACAACAATTGAATCCCTTTTACACTGGGCATGAAGAATCCTCACCAATGTTTCTATGACACTTGCCGTTCTTCAAGGCATCTTATATTAACAACTCAAATTGCTGGGGAGCTTTAAAGATGACAAAGGATTTTCCTCATAAAAATCCTGTTGAGGCAAGCAGTGCAGATCCATTTTATAGAAAAGGAAACTGAGACTTAGAAATGTGAAGTCACTGATCCACGATTACACACAGTTCAACATTCATTATCTAGTTTGACCCTCACAGAATTCCTATGGAGTAGGACATATTAAGTTTCCCAACCTACATATAAGGAGGATGAATTTCAGAGAGCTGACCTGATCTGTCTAAAGTCACACAACAAGTCATGACTACAGGATGAGAATTATTTAACTTAGAATCTTAAGAAATAAAATGTCAGTGAAGGAAGGGACCTTGGTAATTATGCAGTCCAACTCTTTGATTTCACAAATGAGGAAACTGAAGTCTGGAAAAGATTGGTCCATTCACCCAAGACCAATATGGCAAGTTGGTGGGGAAGCCAGGGCTAAAATGTAGACTTTAAATTCATTCTGTTACATATACCTTGTGTAGTTTTGTCTTTAAATAAATCAATTTGGGATATTTAGCTTGATATGCATGTATGTGTGTATGTGTATGGGAGGACATGGTGAATGATAGCTCTCTTCCAGTATTTGAAAGCCTATTTTGTGGAATTTGGTTCCAGAAAACAAGACTAGGACCAACCAAAGGAAAGAGATCAACCTGAAGCAATCCTGAAGCCCCTACTATGTGTAGGCACTATCCTAAGCATAGAGGAAACAAAAGACTGAAATGGAACAATATTTATGTACATAAGTTCATATTTGGGTACATAAAAAGTGGACAGAAGGTGATCTTGGGAGGGGAAGGAACTAATATCTGTGGCTGTGGAGTAGGAAGAGTAGAGATCAGAAAAGGTTTCTTGGTTCTGAGTCTTAAGGCAGCCAGGGACTCCCAAGAAGTAGAAGTGAAAAGGGAAACCATTCTAAATAAGGGGGACCTTCCTTGTAAAGTTGAGGTGATAGAAGGGAAGTTTCATCTTGATAGAAGAGAAAAACTCTTTAATATTCAAAGTTACTCAAAAGTGGGATGAGCTACCTAGTGCCATAGTGAGTTCTTTGTCAGTAGGGGGTCTTCAAGCAGAGCCTGGGTGACCACTTGTTGGGGAGTTGTACCAAGGCATTCCTTCTGAGGTACCAACCAGGCGAGATGCCTTCTGAGATCCTTTTTAGAAAGTTTTCAAAGCTCTAAGTGGGAAGGAATATAGAATGGAAGGAAAGGAAAGGGAAGGATTGAAAAAAAAAAACAGATAGTGATGGGGAGAACATCTACATTCAAAAGAGTGAGGGAGATGTTGATATCAGGGCCCTCCAGGGGTCTCCTATATACACCAGTTCACTACCTCCCTTCTCCTCCAAGAGAAGCCTGTGCCCACCCTGCAAGTTTAATTATTAAAACTCATATTCTGAGTGACCAAGTAGATTTTTCTCCTGTAAGGAGCAGAGCAAGGGGGCGGAAGCTCCAGCCACACAATATTAAAATGTCAGGAGTTTAAGCCCCATGTTGGTTCAGTCATAAGTTACTAGCACCCATGATGGCAGACATAGCATCTCCCTTAAATTATTAAGCATAAGACATCAGACTGTAATATTTTGCTAAACCGAGGTACAGACACAGACAAAGATGTCATTTCAATATTTGAAACCAGCAAGTTTAATTTAAAATAAGAGCAAACCAATAAGCTCAGAAAATGGCAGTGTGAGGGAGGAAAATTACACCGCGTGAGGAAAAAAAAAAGTAGAAAGACTTAAGAAATTTATAAAAGTAATCTCCAAGTGGAAATTAGAAATCAACCTCGAGAAACAGAATAACACAAAAGAAATATTACTGTCCACTTTCTAAATCAATATAACACTGCTCCACGACAGAATTACCATGGTAACTCAAGTAAAAAGAATAAACCAATTCTTATTATTTCAAAATAAAATCACAGCCTGAAGCCTAGGTTTTATTACAGCCACTGATAGATCGCCGGCGTGTATTTATCTGAAATATTGCTTTTCAATCAGCTATTCTATGAATGTACAAATTTCCTGAAGCAGCCCACTTAAAGGGTGTGCATTTAAACCAGGAAAGGCTAACCAGTGAATTGATTACACAGAGCCATCTACATATTTTCATGTGTTTTGAGTCAGTCCTGGTAACGTAGCCGTTTCACTTTCTCTAAATTAGGATTTATTTCTTGTGAGGGGGGAGCTGTGCTAGAGAAATGGGGCAGGGGGTGTGTGGGTAGGTGAATTAGAGAACTCAGATTCTGCTCTCCATTCTGGTGGTGAATGTCTTCGTGACCTTGGGCAATACACTTAATAACTGTGAGCCTCAGTTTCCTTCTCTGTAGAATGAAAATGTTAGGTTTGATGCTTTCTAAGGCCTGGCTATTTTACGCGCTAGGATCTCATACATTCTCAAACAAGATAAATGTGTATAAAGTGTTTTGTAAATATAAAGTGCTATATAAATGTCAGTTATTATGATTATTATCCTTAAGGTCCCTTCTAGTTCTGACATTTTGTGATTCTGGGATTTGGGGAAAGAAGAGAAAAAAGGTGCATATTAATGGTCTGGTAGGAAGTTTAATATAGCTTCAGTCAAGTCTAGCTGGGGAAAATACTCTTCTGCTAGCAAGAAACCTTTGAGAGGAAACTGAGATGGATTCCCAGATCTCTAGGAATCTTCCAGAACTTCCCAGGGGCTGGAGTTCCACTAGAGTAATGGAGTTATGGAATCCTTCTTGGTGAGAACTAGAGATTCTGAGAAAGACTGTTCCCCCTGAATAGGAGATCATTGATTATCTTGTTGGTCTCCTTGGTGGTAGTTGGGATAGGAGGAGGGAGGCAAGTGGGTAGATGGAGAGGTTTAATCCATGGACTATAGGGAGAGGCTGGACTCTGTTCCCTGTCATGGTCCCATCCTTGAAGGCTCTCTAACTCTCTAGCTCCAAAATATTTGCCTTCTGCCTCTGAAGGCTGACTTTTATTTCTCTCTTTCCCCACAATCAGGCATTCAATGCCATCAGGCTTTAACCAACTTGGTCAGCATATTCTCTTTTGCACACAATCCTCTGATTGGCCCAATGGGCAGGCAAGATCCTTGCCTACCCAGAGTTTTCATTCTAGCTGATAGATAAGATCAATACATTTCCCTGTCAAATACCAATAGCTATTTGAAAAGTTTTTTTTTAAGGTGGCAGCATGGTGGTCTGGCATAATCCTTGGACTTAGAAGATCTGGATTTTCTTTTTGTCTCTGTTACTAACATTCTGTGTGACCTCAAGAACATTTCTTTCCCTGTTTGACCCCAGCCTCAGATTGCAGGTGTTGGGTTAGATCAGGGTCCTGTGAACTTGTTCAACAAATATTTTGATAAATGAATTTCCATATGGTTGATTTTCTTTGTGACTCTTTGCATTTAAAAACATTACTTTGAGAAGAGCAACCAAGGTTTCATAGGGCTGCCAAAGGGGTCCATGACACCTTACAACATTTAAAGCTTCTATTCTAGGTGATTTCTGAGTCCTTCCTAACTCTAACATATTATATTGCTCCTAGTTCTGATAGTCTGTGCTCTATGTTCTAACATGTCACTTAGCTCTGCCATTTTATACTTCGTTTGTATTAAGCAATCAGAGAATATTTAAGCACTAGGATTTTCTAACCTGGGGTATTTCTACTTTGGGTGGCATAAAAAAACTTTTCAATAAGGTAGGGGACCTATTTGTCAAATCTATATTATCACATAAACACTAGGTAAAATGGACAAGGGAAAAATCAGTGCAGTGTATGTTCTTGTGGACTTCTAAAAGATGGCAGGGATGGAAAGACTTCCCAGAATCACAGAGATGGAAGAGACCTTAGCAGGCATTATGTTTTAATAATCCTCAACTGCTGGACATTAAGTTTTAACTTGATCTAAATGGGAAAGGGACTGACTACTTCCTGGGCAAGCCATTTGTCTCCAGGAGAGCATGTGGGCCACTGTAGCAGCACAGGACTCGGCCAGATCCTGGATCAGGCAGTCTGGATGTGTCCCTACACGAAATCTGTATGTACCAAAAGCAGTAGAAGGAAGCAACCTCAACCAGATCAGGCAGCCTAACACAGGCCTGTTTCCAGCACCAAGGAGAGCTCCGGATGACCTCATGTTCCTTTGGTCGGTTGTCTTTCATTCTCAAAGAGGATCATGGCTTCAGGGAGGTGATGCTATGACAGGCAAGTGATTTGGATTTAAGTGAGGGAGAGCTGTGCAAGGGCACCAGCTGCACTTTCTCCTCCAGAGCCATCTGGGTTCACTAGCAAGATATAGATCAAGACAACTGGAGATGGTCCTGGATAGAGTGGAAGACAATATTTCTTTTATTGTTCTGTTAAGGAAAATCTTCTTTCTACTAAGCTGTACTGGGTTTAGCTAAGCTGATCCCCACCAGAGAGCTCCCTACCTCTTAAAAGATTTTGGCTAGCTAAAGAAAGCCTGGCTTTCTGGAGATGTGAGGAGATTCTCCCTTTCCACCCAGAAATCTGCTGAGTTCAAAATCCATGAAAATAAAGGTCAGAATCTCAGACTAGGAATATTCATACCGGAGCCTAATCCAATAGGACTGATGAGGAAGAACCCAGATTCCTGGGCTAAATTAGCACTGTTGGATTAGGGTCCAGTGTGAACTTAGTCACATTTTGGGGTGTGCTCAGAGGCAGCGTTGGACACCTGTGTTCAGGTCATTGTTGTACTAATAACTTCCTGTGTGAACTCTTGTTTCTTAAATTCAGTTTGGGAGAGGTTTTCCTCCTACTCAGGGGCTTTCCTTTCTGAGTGTACCCTGGTGAAGCAACTGGGGGTAACTGTGGGAACACCTATTGGGCCAGAAACATAGGGTTCAGAATCATTCATTCATTCATGGATGCATGCATTTATTCATGCATCCATTCATTCAACAAGGAGAACATTAAGCATGAATTTTGTGCTTAACACCAAAGATTGATTTTCTCATGTGTGTATATGACACAACACATATTCTCAAAAAGTTCACTGTCTAATGCACGGTACAATAGAAAGAACATTCTCTCCAGAAACAGGGAACCTGATTTCAAATTTTACTCTGTTACTTACTACCTCTGTTACTTTGGACTGGCTCTCAGTTTGTCCATCTATAAAATAAGAATGGTGGACTGATGACTTCAGAGGTCCCTTCCAATTCTTGAGGCAGTAAGATGATGTGTTATTAAATAGTGGGCTGGCTAGATTTCAGGAAGACCTGAATTTGAATCCTGCCCGACACTTCCTAACTGTGTGACACCACCAAGCTGTGTGATACCAGCAAATCACATAACCTCATTTCCTCATCTGTCAAATGGAGCTAATTATAGCACCTACTTCATAAAGTTGTTATGAGAACCAATTGAGATAACATATGTAAAGCACTTTGTAAACCTTGAAGCCCTATATAAATGCTTGCTATTATTAGATCCATGATCTTGATGGGAAGGGTGCAGATATAGCAAGTCCATAAATAGCCGATGCCAGGGAAAATGAGACTAACTCTATAAAATCCATAGAACAGGGCAGTTTTGTGACTATCTTGTTAATTTTTATACACATTTTCTTTCAGAAAATATACAATAGAAATTTCGTTTCATATAGAATCTTCTTTTTCTGTTAATTGTTTTGCTGTTTGTTAAATTCATACTAAAAAAGGAAATTTTAAGTTAAAAAAAGGGAGAGGTCATTTTAACCGGGAGAGGAATTCAAGAGGAAGATCAGGGTCATCTTTAGGAAAGGTTTCATGGAATGGGGAGAGATTTACACAAGGAGAGATCGGTAAGAGATAAAGTCGGAGGGAAGCCAATTCTGGTTGCCAAGAGCAAAAGCATGGAAACAAGATTAGGACAACTTAGATCAGGACAACTGAAGATGGTCCTGCATATAGTGGGAGACAATATTCCTTTTATTGTTCTGTTAAGGAAAGTCTTCTTTCTATTAAGCTGCATTGGGCTTGCTAAGCTGAACCCCACCAGAGAGCTTCTTAACTCTGAAAAGTAAGCCTGGCTTTCTAGAGGTATCAAGAAAGGGCAAGCAAGATGTATACAGGGGATGGGGAATGATTCTGTCAGGCAGGGATACTGATGATATGATATGAATGTGATATAAGGCTGGAAGGTAGGTTGGGATCAGACCAGGACAGACCCAAATGATTAGACAGAGCCCACTAAGACATGCTTCATTCAGGAAAAAACCCTAACTTGTCCTGTGGAAGTACAAGCATTTCTGCACATCCCAAATAATGGCTTTTGTTTTTTATGGGCTCCACCAATGGTAGGTGCCCTATGTATGAACATGTACTCATGGCAGAAAGGCCAGCCTCTCAAATATCCTCTCAGAGCTGATAAGCTTTCTCTCATAAACAACCATATGCTGATTAGATAAAGGGTAAAGGATCAAAATAGAATTCCTATCCTACTGATAGGATACCCAAAACATCATCACTCTAAAGAGGCTCCCTTGAATTAAATGGAAATCTTAGTCGGATGGGGAGAGCCTGGCCACCCAAAGGTGATTTAGCATTTCAACCCAGTGCCTGCCTGCCTTGCTCCAGGAGACTTGGAGAGGAGAGGCTAGCTCCCACTACAGGAAGATTTCCATTTCTTTGTGTTAAAAGCATCTTCGGGGTGATTGGCTCTAGAAGGGTGGGAGGGAGCGAGGGGAGAAAAGGGAGGTTCCCCCCCTCTAAGACAGATTCACTTACTGGGGGAGTGCAGGCCCCAGTCCAGCACACAAAGGGTGAAGCTTTTAGGGATGCAGCAGCAGGTGATCTCAGCGCTTCCACGAGTCCTAATGCTCCTAAAAGCCACTCTCCCCGTTTCTGTAATTGGGCAGCAGTAGTTAATGTAGTATTGACTGCATTATATGCTCCTGTGCACCCTCCCACTAATGCCAATTGCATCACCTTGTACCCTTACCATATTGCTTAGCCAATAGCTGTTAAAAGCAATCCAAATCATGAATCATAGAGGAAACTTTTAGCAAGACACCAGCATCCAAAGGAGACAATTTACAGTTGAGTTAATCTGGGTACATTAGTGAGACATGGATTCAGGAAGACAGACCAATTTATGTTACTTGCGTTTTACCCTTTATTGCCATGCGTAGGCAAATAACTGGGAGATCACAAAGGAAAAAGACAGGAGCCCCCTCCTTTCCCAAAGCCAATTCCCATCTGGCACCAGGGCTTGGTGGGCTGGAGGCCCACATGCGCATCAAGCTGACCTCAGAGTGAGTGCATGCAGCGCTGGAGCTCCGTGGGCGAAGGCTGGGGGGTGGGGAGAAGTGGGAAGGAGGAAGGGAAAAAAGCATGTAATTACTGCTGGGTATTTATTATAACCCAGCAATCTGACTGCTCTGTGGGGGTCCAGGTGCCTGGTGTCTGGAACATTAAATGCAGCCAGTCCTCCAGGGCCACCTGGCAAAGTTCCTCCTCTAGTCCCCCCAGGATTTGGCCTCTTATCTAAAGATTGGGGACGGGCAATGCTCCAAACAGGGCCTTCTGTCCACTGAGCTAGGAGGCTGGGGTGGGAGGGATGGCACTGAGGTGGAACTCGGGGCTTCGGCTGCTTGGAGTAAGGATGCTGGGTCCTGGCCACTCTCTGCCCCCCCACCCCGGTCAGAGCACTCCGCATGGAATCAGGTGGTACTTAAGGCCCTACACTGAAGAGGACTTACAGCTATCAAAAATAGGAGTCTACTCTGGCTTCAGGGAACCTAATCACTCAAAGTTGTCATCCATTGTCCCTGGGGGTCTTGGAACCCTAAGAGATTCTGCACGCCAGACCCATCAGATACCGAGCTGATCCGTTATCTATCTGGAGAGTTAGTATACCAGATGTTTTACACATCTGTGGCCTTGGAGATAAGGAGATGAGTGCTAGTTATGTGTGTGTGTGTGTGTGTGTGTGTGTGTGTGTGTGTGTGTAGGGTCTCATGTCCTAAGGCACCATACATGAGTCAGTCTGACCCAGGAGATACACGAAACCAGGTATTTTACTGACCTGGGCTTCAGGACAGAGCCCATCACATGATGGCGTTTTCCATACAGTGAACAAGGGTGCATAGGAGCTCACAACATCATTTCCAAGCTCTCTGTCTCTAGATAAAGCAAACTCTTCAGATTGGGACTGAAAGTCCTGCCCAGTAGCCTGGCTCTGGCCCACATTTCACATTACTGTTCTATTTGGTGCACTCTGCATTGTTCATTTGCTTTCTAGCTGTCATCTCTGTGTCTAAGCACAAGCTGCCTTCCCATCCCAGCCAGGATGCACTTGCTTTCCACCTGTGCATATCAGTTCCCCCACCTCTGAGCCTTTGCTCATGCTGCTCCTTTTGCCTGGAATACTCTTTCTCCTCCTAGTAAACCAATTCCTAGTCATCTTTTTACGCTTCTCTTCTATAAAATCTTCCCTAATCTACACAGTCACCAGCAATTTTATTCTCTGCCCTCATGAGCTCACAAAACATTGTTCTATATTTGTTTAAATCATATAAGAGTGCATATTCTAGTGATCTTTATTTATCTTCTTTCTATCAGATTTTAAGTCTCCTGAGATCAAGGACCATAACTTATTTCAACTTTCTGTCTCCTCCAGTGGTGAGCAATCAGAGGGCTCTGTATAGAGCTAGCACCAGAGGTACCCATGTACGCTGAGCTGTCCAGCCTTTGATAAAGCCCACCCTTTCTTCCTTTTGCCTCTAACCCATCTCTATGATAGCAGATCAAGGAGCAGTTTCGGTGCCTAAGGACTACTCGAGGATGCCGCAGGACAAATCCAGAATGGCACCCATGGTGAAAGGGTTCCAAACTCAAAACAACTGTGATTGAATTGGGACTGAAGATATTAACGATTTATAGCTTAATATTTCTTACACGGTTTCGGTTTTTTCCCAATTGAGGGTGTGGTAGAAAGTGAGAAGACAAGAAAGTAGACTTTTGTTAATTGAAAAAAATGAAATTCAATTTTAAAAAGTCAATGCTTAACCATATCCAGTTTGGTTTTTCCTAGTTTCATTATCTTTTTGCACATTTTAAAAATTAAAAACTGCCCTAGAATTTTTTATACTTCTAATCCGTAATGAAAGAAGATTAACCTGCTCCTAGTGTCACTGGCTAGGATTTGAGGGACTAGTCATGGTGGACTACATTAGATTACACTAGAAATGACAATCCTGGGTTCAGGGGTAAGAGACCCCGGTTTGACGCTTGTTCCCCTTATTAGCCATGTGACATCATTCTCATCCTTTGGGCTTCTATTTCTCTTTCTAAAAAATGAGAATAGCAATACTTCCACCACCTGCCTCAAACTGTTGTTGGGAGAACAGTACTTTGTAAACCTTCAAATGCTGTGAAAATAGAGGCTGTTCGTATTCGATTGCTCGTTAAGTTTATTGTTAAAAAGACAGAAACATGGGGACTCCAGTTGGAAGCATCCATAGATGAATTGATACAGCTCTCTACTTTTACAAATGAGAAAACAGACCTTGGGAAGGGGAAAGGACCTGTTTCAGGTGGCACAAATGGTAATTAGGTGGGCTGTGATTGGAAGCCAGGATCTCAGATTCCAAATACAGTGTTTTTTTTTTTCTTTTCCTGCTACTATACCATATTGCTATCTCTTGATTTTTTAATGGGGGGGTCATCCTTTTGCCCTCACTTTTAAGGAGGTAAAGAGGTATAATGTGGTGGTGGATAGAAGTAAACAGGTAATTTAGCTGTCCATGTCTGTATTTTCCTTCTGGAACTTCAGGTCAGCTGAGAATCAAACATTTTCTTGATCTCCTTTCCTTCCCTACTCACCAGTCATCACCAAATCACCACGAGCTGCTGCCTACTCATAACTCTTTTCCTCATCTGGGCTGCAATGCAGTCTAGAATGAAGAGACTTTAAGGTCATATGGCTTGCTGGGGGGCAGAACTGGGACTCCTGACCTGAAGTCCCATGTTCTTACATTACAGCTGGGGTGGGGTCACCTGCATGACATCGGCTGCACTGAACTCAGCCTTGGAATGGATAGTGGAGACTCACTAAAGCATTGTGACGGAGCTTCCTGTAAACCTGGGCCTAGAAGACCAAGAATCACTTCCCAAATAAAAGCAATTAATCTGGAAATCCTAAATTTAACCATTTGAGAAACTGAACTCACTGCCCATCTCTGTGGTGACCCTCACCGTTCGACCTAATGGATTACTTTATTAATAATGCACTGTGCTTTAAAAGCAAAAAAAAAAATCTGACAATTCAATACTTCAGAAAGTCTCTTAAAAACCGTTGCTACGGCAAAACCCGATTGATATTTTATTATCTCTCAGAAGTGAAACATGAAAGCCAAGCACCACCGCAGCATCACTGCTACTGCTTTGGTCTTTCACAGTCCCGAGTCTCTTGCAGACCCACTCCGGAACAAACTGGAGCAAAAGCTTCTTCCAAGAACCTGCTACTTAGAATGGGGAGGGGAGATTAAGATTTTCAAGCTTTTCAAGTGGAGGGGGAAGGAAATATGTGGCTTTAAACGCACATACTTGTGTACTACCCTATAGCTCCCCTAATTTCTTTGCAAAATCAAAACAAAACAGATTATACAGCACAATGAAGGAAGGGAGAACAGAGAGTATCATGGTCCTCCTCCCCCCAAGCTATTACTTGGAAAGATGGCAAGATCTTAGAGGACTCATCATGCTCACATTTTTTTGACCCAGGAAGATAAGAACGCCTTTGGAGTAGAGGCAGGGGAGACAGGTATAAGAGACTCTAGACCTAGTGTGTCTAGTCCTAAAGATCAGGAATAACTCTGTCCTTTATAAAAAGGGCTGGAGCATAGACCAATGATATCAGCAAAACTTGACTACCCAGGGAGATAAATGTTAAGGATTCTGTTGGCTGTGTGTGGATATGCTCTCCATCAATGCAGATCATTGCAGCCTCTTTAGATTTGTCATGGTTTATGGGTAAGAAGTATATCCCCTGGTGACTGAGCTTGTGAAAAGTGTCACCAGCCTGAGCTGGACTGGGTCGCCAAGGATGGACAGTCTATGATGAAGCCTTTCCAGCTTGGAAGTCATGGGGTAATGACATCAAAGGAATCATCATGGTACGCCAGAAAGAATGCTGAAGTGAAGGTATCTGGGTGGGATAGTTGATAGAGCACTGGGTCTGGAGTTCAAATCCAGACTCAGACACTTACTATCTGTGGGATTTCTGTCAATCATGTAATTGGCTTGCCCCAATTTCCTCAACTATAAAACGGGGCTAATAATAGTATCTACCTCTCAATATCGTCGTGAAGATCAAATGAGATCATCATAAAGTACATTACCTGGTACATAGTGCTATATGAATGTAAGTTGCTATTATTTCTAAGTGGGTGTTAAAGAACCAGAAAGTGTGCATATTATGGATTATGAATGTGATGGAATTGTGCTATAAAAATAATAAAAGGAAAGGATGGCTTCAGAGAAACCCGGGAAAACTTGTCTGAACTGATACAAGTGAAGGAAGCAGAAGCAGGAGAGTTTATATGATAACAACTTTGTAAAGAGAAACAATTTTAAAAGACTGAGAAGAAACTCTGATCAATGCACTGTCTGACCACAAATTCCAAAGGACATATAATGAAATAATGCTTCCCATCTCCTGACAGAGTTGATAAGACTCAGGATTTAAATTGAGACATATGGGTTTTTTTGGAATGTAGCTAAGGCTAGAATTTGTTTTGCTTGACTATAAATAGTTGTTATGAGAGTTTTTTCTCTTTTTCTTCAGTGAGGGATAGAGTGGAAAGGAGAGAAGTAAATTTGATTTATATAAAAAAATTTCATTTAAGAAAAAAGAATGTCAAACTGGGAAGTCACAGGAATGAGGTTCGAATCCTGTTAGTAGCTGTGGGTTATGGGCAAGAGTCTTCAAATAGTAAGTGAAAGATTTGGACCAGAAGACCCTTAAGGATGCTTTTGGTTCTAGAACTATGAATTATGACAAAAAGCTTCAGGAACCTGGAATTAGCTCACCACGATTAGGCAATGGAAGAAGATCCTAGTAAGGTAAAATTATATTTTTATAGGAAAAATTTTTAAAGATTCGTTTAAAAGAAAAATAAATCTGTTCTGCCTCAACAGATATCTTTGTATGAAATCAAGAGAAGAACAGCTAGTTTGGAAGCCCTATCCTTCATGCTCCCAGAGGACACCAGTGGGATCACCAAGCTGATTTCTAAAGGCTTGCCATGATGAATTTGATAATGACCTAGTTGGAAATCCATATTGTAGTTGGAGGATCTGTTTATAGGGCTTCATTCCCTTGTGGTTTTACTTTGCAACCATAACTTAGCTGGCTTCTCATGGAATATCTCATCTTAGCCCTTTTTTGCTCAGTGATGAATTCCTTCTGGGGCCCTCTAATTGGGTAGGGGTTGTGACTTCATTCCTTCCTTGACTGTGCTTCTGACTCTCTGGAACTTTGCCATAATGTCCCTGTGGAAGGATCTTTCTCTCCCCCTCCTCACTCAACTCCCTTTGTGTTTTCTTCCTCCCTCAGAACATAAGCTTTCTGAAGGCAAGGAATATCTCTCTCTCTCTCTCTCTCTCTCTCTCTCTCTCTCTCTCTCTCTCTCTCTCTCTCTCTCTCTCTCTCTCTCTTTCTCTCTCTGTCTCTGTCTCTCTCTCTCTGTCTCTGTCTCTCTCTTCTGTATCTCTGTCTATCTCTTGTCTCTGTTTCTGTCTTTCTTGCTTTTCATTGTATGCCCAGTATTCTTACAGTGCCTGTCACATAGTAAATGTTTACTATAGCTGTTCACTACTTGTTGCCTGTCCACAGCAGTAAGGCATCAATAGGGGGTGAGGGTTGAGATAGAACAATTGTTTTGGGGTCCTCCTCTCTAAGAGAAGATTTGATATAAGAGAAAGAACCTTGAATGATACTGTAGAATTCTTGGTGCTAGGTTTAACTTTAGCCAAGTCCTAAACCTCAAGAAAAAAAAAATCCTATAGGGTCTTGAAAGAACATAAGAGTTTGTGTTTCTCAGAAGGAACTGCTAAGGAAAGAATTGATTCATTATTTGCTGCTCATAGCCCTCAAGAGAGGATTGGGGATGCTCTAGGCCATGGTGGTCCAGAGCAAAACCAGACTGAATACTGTAGTGTCTTCCTGCCAGCCTAGTCTTGCTTGCTTCATGCAGGGCCATACAGGAGCCCTGGGCTCTTCTGAACATTTCAAGAGCCTTCATATTAGGTGAAACATATGCAGTCATTTCACTGTTGCAGAAGGGCAGAACCAGATTCTTCCTCCTCTAGCACTTCTTCCTGAAGACTTTTAGATAATACTGGGTATTTAACTACCAGCACTCCCATTCTCCTGACCTCGTAGTTGAATGGAAGGAGTGTTGCTTCTAGAGCCAATTTTAGGTCCTAAATTGAATATAAAAACTCTGCTACTTAATCCTTGTTTCAACTTGGGGAAACCAATTTACAGCCTCAATTTCCCCACCTTTTTAGGGAAAAGGTTGGACTTGGATGACCCTGTGGTGGTCTATCTTATGATCTT
The DNA here is from genome assembly GCA_023553655.1 of Myrmecobius fasciatus. NCBI lineage: Eukaryota > Metazoa > Chordata > Mammalia > Dasyuromorphia > Myrmecobiidae > Myrmecobius > Myrmecobius fasciatus. Next base: position 131,000 of record JAJPUD010005067.1, on the reverse strand, counting down.
TCCAGCAGCTGCCTCATTTATCTATTCTTTGCTACTAGGATACGGCTGGCTGGACAGAACCATCAGATTTAGCTACATCTCTGCTGTTTACAGACTTAGCATCAGACAGAATGCTACCTGCTCTTAAATACGACAGTGGGGTTAGTGAACGGCACAAATCATATGGAAAGATCTGTTCTATAGACAATCAAACCCCAATGTATTGATCTCTTCCTTCTATGAATTCTCTCACCTGTCCCATATATTTAGTGTCTTTTATACACAAAGACACAAACTCACACACACACACACACACACACACATACACACTATTTGTGGGCTCTATGTCTGCTATGGTGATTTCATGCTCCAGCTCCATCTTACAAGAAATGTAGCAATCTCTTACAAAAATGCATGTTGAAAACTATCTTTACATGTAATTGGAAAAAAGAAAAATAATTAAATAAAAAAGAAAACAAAACCAACAAAAGGAAATATAATAATCATTTTAAATTGAGAAGTGATGTGTAGTAGTGAATAGAGACCTGAATTCCAGTCTTGCCTCTCTGAGGCATGCTGGCTGGATGACCTTGGGCAAGCCATTTACATTTTCAGTACTGTAGGCCAAAAAGAGTCAAATTCCAGCAGCTCTTAGGTCACATGTAATACAGCCCGAATGAAATGAAAATGTCATTGGGAAATTTTTAGCAAAAATAAGTAAAAATATAACATAACTAATGTTAATTTTTGTTCATCTAAGTCAATATGTAGCCATACAGGGATCAGTTTCTATTTGAATTTGACACAAATTCTGATCCAAGCAGCTCTCTTAAGACTTAAATTTGTAGATAAGGTGTGGATCTGCATTGATAGGGATGGTTCCCTACATCAGTGAAATCATGGGTCCAGTCCCTGTTCTTATCCTATTTAAATTGGATTGACTAGGGTATGCAAGAAGAGGGACATTGGGATATCATATGGAAATGAAGAGACAGGCCCGTTTTCCTTCAAGCCAGGAGATTGTCCAGTTTCCAATTCCATCCCTGGCTTGGGGCAAGTCCCTGAAATTCTGTGTCCACCCACTGTCACTGTCACCCACTGGTCTCACAGAATGCAAATCTTGATAGTATCCAGGGATATGATTCAGGATATGGTCCTTCACTGATGCTCAAGGCAGGAGATGAAACTGAGTTAAAACTGTTCCTGTGGTGATAATGGGTATGGGAGGGGGTTGAACAAGAAAGACAGGGTTCAAACTCAGGATGGAGAAAGCACAGTTTCTAGAAAGCCAGAGAGCTAAACTTGGGTGGCCTACAATGGGTTTGCTGGCAACCCCAGGGCCAAGTAGCCTGAGGATCTGATGAATACCAAGGACCCAGGACCTCACCTCAAGGTGAGAAGTCTGTGACTCTGTCAGGCAGAAGCCTGACTTTTGAGATGGTACGTTGGGTAGAATGTTGGACGTAGAGTCAAGAAAATCTGAATTTGTTGTCTCAAGACATTTACTAGCTGGACAAATAACTTCTGCTGGCCTCATCTATAATGTCATTTTACAGATGAGGAAACAGAATGAGGCTGGGAGTTTTGTAATGACATATAATCATGGCTATGGTCCCCAAGAGGGACAAAATGACATTAAAGGCATCATTCACAGTGTTGATATAAGGGCTCAAACATACAGATAAGCAGTTGTCCTGGGCCTGACTACCTTGTCATGGGGTTGGTTATGACTGAGATGTTTCAGCCTTCCCACTCCACGGGATTCAGAGCTGGTAGGGATCTTAAAGCCCACCTAGTCCAACCTTGTATTTTATAGATGAAGAACTGGAGACCTGAAAAGACAAAACTTGTTCAAGATCAGGCAAGTAGTAAGTAGCTGAACCCACAGGGGGGTCTTCTGACTCCACATTTAGAGCTCTCAATGGAAATGACCTTTTCTTGCAACTGGGCCCACAAAGGTTGCCTAACTGAGGACTTCTCTTGTCTGCTAGCTCAGTCACCAAAGGTAAGAGATGGGATTGGGAGGGGGCTCCCACTAAAGCCGGCACAACTGTGGGCAGGTGGCCCATTTCTGCTCCACCTCAGAGACTTATTCATTAGTTTTTATTAAGTGGGAAGGCATCTGGGGGAAATTCTCAACTGGCTGTGTTGGCAAGGGAGGAGGCAAGAGTTGGACTTGGTCAGATTAGCACTTATATGTCCCACTACACCTAGTACTTCTCGGGTATATATATAAAGGTCTTAGGAAGATGTGACTGGGAGTCCTAGCTTTGTCCACTCAAGACATTGCTCCTGTTTTCTCCACCCATAGCCCTCTTGTCGCACCTCTAGTTCTCTCCCCCAAACACACACCTAGCCGGGATGATGCTGGGATCCATGCCTCTGACAACCGTCTCCCTGTGTAGTCAGATTCAGGAAATTTCCTTAACCAGGGGAGGGGACCCTATAGAACCATCTCTAATAATTCTTCTATTCCATTTTTGACTCCAATTCGATGGGTTTCAGTCTGTTGAATAAGCCAGCTCTTTGCTCCAAAGTCCACCAACTCTCTGGATGAATCCCATTTGGCCAGGGTCAGGGGAAGGGGGGATTTCCAGAAGAGTTGTTGGGCCAGTCAGGTCCTTCTTGGAAACGCTAGCAATGATTATATGGCATTACAAAACTCCCAGCCTCAACTTCACTCACCCTTCCTAGAGATCCCAGAGAAATGGGCACCGCAAAGCCCATCAACAAAAATCAAGGCTGGCAAATGGAGCATAGGAAGGGGGGGGACCCACTTTCTCCCAGGGGCAGTGGAGCAATTTTCTCACACCCTTGCTGGGTTTGGGAAGCTCGTATCTGAATTCTGTGCTGGGATGACATCCTTCACCTCTACGAGCCTGCTGCTGCTGCTAAAGTTCAGAGGTGAGCCCGGGAGCAGCCTCGGGCAGTCCTTCACACTTCAGGGCTGCACTTTTTACTCGTCCCTCCTCCCTCCTTCCCCCCAATGCTCTGGGAAGGTGGCAATCTGCTCCCTCGGCTTCGGGAGGAGATTAGGTTGAGGCTGCCGGGTTTATGGCTGTGGTGGGCAGGGAAGCCGCAAAGACAAAATACTGAATAGGAAAAATGATTATGGCAATCGGGCAGCGTGGGGCCCCTTAGTGCCTGCACTTTGATTCCAAATGCACACCTAAAACATACACACACACACACACACACACACACACACACACCACACCCTCCCGCCCACCCTAACTATATAAAGAAGCCCTGGAAAGCCCGGACCAATGAGTCACTGGGTTCTTAGGCTGGATGATTCAAAACGGGCAGAAATGGTTCCTACTGTACATCCTTCAACAAACAGAGCGTGGAGTGACGCCTTCTGGGCTAGCTTACTTTTCCTTAACGCCAGGGAGAAGGGCGAACGCGGCGGGTCGGCCCTTGGCACTGAGGCACCCTCGCGTGCCTACTGGCCCCCTGTCCGGTCGTGCCCAAGCAAGGGCCAAGTCGGGCCGGCATGGGATAGGGGGGGAGGCGCGAGAAGAGGCTGCCCGGCGGGGTACGGTGCCATCCTCAGCCGACCTACCGTCCTCCTTGTCCAACACCATCATCTCGGGTGGGAAGAAGTGTCCGAAGGCAGGCGTTGCGTCTCCAGCCGCTGCAGCCTCCGCTCGGGGGAGGACGGGTCTCGGCTCCGGGAACCGGGATGAGCTAGCGCAGCGGACAGCCCTTTGGCAGCCAGCGAGCTCTAATTACCCGGTTGTCCAGCTCTTAACCTAGATTGCACTCAGCTAGAATTACATTCAGAAGTGAAGCACTTTGCAGATACAAAAGCAGTCTCACCTACTTTTTTGTGCCTCCGAATTGCAAGAGACTAGGGGCTGCAATTTAGAAAGACAGAGGAGAGAGTAGGAGGGAAGAGGAGCAGAGTTTTTCTTTGATTCTCACCTTCTAAATGGCTCAATTTGCCCAGGATAATCTGTCTTAATGTAACTGCATTTGATAGCTCATAACCCTGGCTCTCGCAACTACACAGCTCTGTCTTATAAAGTGCTTTCCCCTTAGATTTAATCTGAATCTAAATCTAAAATTATATTCAAAGAGATGGGAGGGGAAATATCGGAGGCTGGCTACCGCTGCCTTTCTCTCTCAATTTATGAGGTCTGCACTCTTGCTACTGAATAAATGCGCACATTTCCCAGAGACAGCCCCCCTCCTCCCACACTGCCCCCCCTCCCCAAGAGTTTAATGGGGAGTGGAAGGCTGCCTGGTTCTCCAGCACCACCTACAGGTCTCTCTTTCTCTCTCTCACTCCCCGAGATCTTTTTTTGCAGATGTTTCAGGACCAGAGGTACACTGTGGCCCTCAGCTAGAAGAGGGGCACACAGCCTTCAGCCTTTGCCCCGTCCCACTCCCGTTCCATGGGTGCAGGTGTATCACGGAGGCATCTTTCCTGCTAGATTCACGAGCTCGTTCTCACTCTGGTCACACAGACGCTCCCGGCCTGAGGGAATGTCCAACTCTCATTTGACAGGGGGAGGGAATCTATCAGAAGGGGAGAATGACTCCGCCAAGCTCACAAAGTCAGGTTGTGTGAACTGAGGTTCAAAGCTGGTACTTTCAACTTCTGGGTCAGGGCTCTTTCCAACACACCACGCCAATTCTTGAGATTTGGTGTCTGACTTTCAAAATAGGAAGTAGCAATTGGAGATTGGAGAGGTTCATGTTCTCTCCTTTTCTCCTCTCCCAATTTCTAAGACTGAATCTTAATGGCTGGCCACCATTACACAGGTGTCTGAAGGTCACCTTTCTATCTAGACCTATCCCAGCTCTCTTGGGCTATTTTGTGGTTCTAGGGCTTGTTCTAGAATCTTATTATGCTTTCCCAAGTGGACCACATAGAGTTCTGCATAGGATTTCGATCTCCTCTATCTTCTATTTGGGGAGAAGGTCACTCTGCCCCTATCCTCTGTTGCCTTTGGGGGAGAACACCACTTTGCCCCTATCCTCTGTTGCCTTTTGGGAAGAACACCACTCTACCCCTATCCTCTGTTGCCTTTTGGGGAGGTCACTCTGCCCTATCCTCT
>JAJPUD010005067.1:100475-108618 GCA_023553655.1 Myrmecobius fasciatus | reverse complement strand
TTCCTTCCTTTCCTTCCCTCTCTCCCTTCTTTCTTCCTTCCTTCCTTTCCTTCCCTTCCTCCCTCCCTTCTTCTTTTCTTCCTTCCTTTCTTCTTTCCTTCCTTCCCTCTGTCCTTCCCTCCCTTCTTTTCTTCCTTCCTTTCTTATTTCTTTCCTTCCTTCCCTCTCTTCTTTCCTTCCTTCCTTCCTTCCTTCCTTCCTTCCTTCCTTCCTTCCTTCCTCTCTTTCCTTCCCTTCCTCCTTTCCTTCCTTCCTTCTGCCCTTCCCTCCCTCCTTCTTTTCTTCCTTCCTTTCTTCTTTCCTTCCCTTCTTTTCTTCATTCCTTTCTCGTTTCTTTTCTTCCTTCCTTTCTTGTTTCTTTCCTTCCTTCCCTTTCTTCTTGCCTTCCTTCCTTCCTTCCTCTCTTTCTTTCCCTCCCTCTTCTTTCCTTCCCTCTGCCCTTCCTTCCCTCCTTTTTTCTTCCTTCCTTTCTTCTTTCTTTCCTTTCTTCTTTCTTTCCTTCCTTCCATCTCTTCTTGCCTTCCTTCCTTCCTTTCTTCTTTCCTTTCTTTTCTTTTGCTTTTTGCTGAGGCAGTTGAGGTTAAATGACTTGCCCAGGGTCACACAGCTAGGGAATGTTAAGTGTCTGAGACCAAATTTGAACTCAGGTCTTCCTGACTTCAGGGCTGGTGCTCTATCCACTGCGCAACCTAGCTTCTTCTTTCCTTTCTTCCTTTCTTCCTTTCTCCCTTCCTCCCTCCTTCTCCCCCTCCTTCTTTCCATCCCTCCTTTCCCTCTCTCCCTCCCTTCCTTCCCTCTGTCCTTCCCTCCCTTCTTCTTTTCTTCCTTCCTTTCTTGTTTCTTTCCTTCCTTCTTTCTCTCCTTTCCTCCCTCCTTTTTTCTTTCTTCTTCCTTTTTTTCTTCCTTCCTTCCCTCCTTCCTTCCTTCTTTCCTTCCTCTTTTCCTCCTTCCCTCCTTCCTTCTCTCTCTTTCTCCCTCCCTTCCTTCCTTCCTCCCTCCCTCCCTCCCTTCCTTCTTTTTTCCCTCTTTCTTTCTTTCCTTCCTTCCTTCAAGAAACAAAAAGGAAACAAATACTATTTACAAGGCCTTGTGCTCAATTCTGTAGAGGCAAGACTAGATATAACTTAGAAATTGCCCTCAAGAAACTTATAATTTAATTAGAAGGACAAGTGTGAGAGTAACTTGATATAATGGAGAAGATGATAAATGTAAATAAGAGATTCAGGGAGTGTGCAAGTTTGAGGAGCTTGAGATCAAATAGGGGTGGTTAGCGAAATTTTCATCAAAGAAGTGGTACCTCTGAGGTCACCATCCTTCCAATAATAATAATAACTGACATTAAAATACTTTATAAATGTGAGCAATTATGAATCTTATATAGAATCTTGAGATTTATAAAGCACTTCTTATGCATTACTTCAGAATCCCTGTGTTGTAAGTACTGCAGGTAATATGAACCTCATTATAAAGATGAGGAAAATGAAACTCGAGATGTTAGTGACTTTCCCATCATACATCTAATAAGAATCAGAAGAGGATTTAAACTCAGTTCCCCCAAGTTGATTTGGAAGTCAAGAAGACTTTAATTTGAATGCCCTTTCAGACACTTACTAAGTATCATTGAGTAAATCATTTAAGCACTGCTTGCCTATTTCCTCATCTGTAAAATGGGAATGATAATAGCACCTACTTCCCAGAGTTATTATGAGGATTAAATGATATTTGTAAAGTGCTTTGCAAAACTTACAATGCAATAAAGATTAACATTTATCCCTACCTCTGACATTCTCTGCTTTATATTCTAAGGTGCATTCAAGCTCTGACATTTGATAGTTAAATGTCTCTTCTAGTTCTAATTATTTACAATTTTGCAAAGCAATTATTAATTCCATTCCTCTCATACCTGAGCTCTTTACTTTTTTATTTCATCATATTCATTTATTTCATTTGGGCTTGTTATTGTTCTTTACATTTACATTCATATAGTCAGTCATGCAGTTAGGTTTCCTGGCTTGACTTACTTCACTGTGTATCAGTTCATACAAGTTTTCTTCATAATACACAAATCCATTTTTTGTTATAGCAATATTCCATTCCTTTAATATACCATCATTTTTTTTTTTTGCTTTTTTGCTGAGGCAATTGGGGTTAAATGACTTGCCCAAGGTCACACAGCTAGGACATGTTTAGTGTCTGAGGTCAAATTTGAACTCAGGTCTTCCTGACTTCAGGGCTGGTGCTCTATCCACTGCTCCACCTAGCTGCCCATACCATAATTCTTTTAGCTATTTTCTGATTGATGGGCATCCATATATTTCATTCATCCTAGAAATAGGGTCTCTGGGTCAAAGGGGATGGATATTTTAGTAATTTCCTTAACATGATTTCAAATTTCTTTCCAGAATGGTTGGATCATTACCCTTCTAGTAATAATAATAGCTAATATTAAAATGCTAAAATTTTAAAAGCTGATGCTCAAACAACTCTACCAATGATGTATTGTGCACCCTTCCAGTATTGACTGTTATTATTCTTTTTTTGGAGATAATTTAATGATTTTATTAATAAGGTCAGCAGGTTATTAAAAGAATGGTCATTTGACCATCTCTTTTAGACCAAAAACAATCATGGACAAACATCCATTGAAGAGCAATCAAATCTAACTGGAGGTGGGCTATGTTAAAATAAAGGACTGAGTATCTCTTGGATAGGCAAAGTACGTCTATATCAGACTACTCATAGTTTTAGAGATGGAAAGTGCTGAATTTCTCCAAGATATTTGTTTTTCATAATCATTTCTTTTGATTCTTGAAAGGCATGGCCTTTATCTTTTATCTTTATTTATCAATAATCATCTGATGTTGTTGTGTAGATGTGAGGCAAAGTACATGGCAGTTTCTAAGTGTTCTCAGATGAGGAACAACCAGTTGGAAATAGAAAAGTTCATGGCTGGGTTGAGCCAGCTGCAACTTATTTGTTGTTTGGTCATTTTTAGTCCTGCATGACTCTTCATGAGCTTGGCAAAGATACTGGAGTGATTTGCTATTTCTTTCTATAGTTCATTTTACAGATGAGGAAACTGAGACAGAGAGAAGTCACTTGTTTAGGGTCACACAGTTAGTAAGTGTCTGAGGCCAGATTTGAACTTGGAAAGATGAGTCTTCCTGACTCCAGGCCCAGAGCTCGATCCACTGTGCCATTTAGCTGCCTTTGCAACTCATTATAAACATTAATTTATGAAAGAGAAGTGATATGGAAGATGTCATCATGAAAAAATTAAGGTAAAAAAAAGAGGATGAGCTGTTATTGTGGCAAGAATAAAAGATAGACAATAGACAACTGGAGTGTTCCATTGGTATCCTCAAAATGTCAGAAGAAATAGAGGAAGTCCCCAAGCACATTTGTTCCTCACATCCCCAGGTATCACTTTATTGGAAGAGTCACACAAGACAGACAGGGATGATGATGTGAACTTCCTTGATAATGGGAATGTCCACAGAATACAGATCTACCATAACATTAATGAATTATAATGTTCATGTCCTTCTACTAAACTTTTAGCTCCATAAGGTTCAGCTTCATACCTTATCTAAATCGCTTATTTCTTATAGTGTTTAATCTAGGACTCTACTATACACAGTAGCTACTTAGTTAATATTTTGGGGGATAAGTGAATAAAAATGTTAATATGTTAACTAATATTTAGATAGCTGTTTGAAAAAAAGAAAAAAAGAAAAAAAATAGATAGCTGTTAGTGAGTTCTGTCTTATATTAAGTCAAAATATTCATCTTTTCAATTTGCCAGTTATTGGTCTTCATTCTCTCATCTAGGACCAAAAAACCAAAATTAATAAATTGAACTAACATTTATTAAGCACCTTTTATGTGTAAGGCACCGAGCTAGGAACTGGAAGATGTTCAAAGATGAAAAATAATTCTTCCAAAAGATTTATAATCTGATTGGAGTTGTGTACAGTCCCTATAAGTCTAATCCTTCTAGGTAATAACCAAATCTTGTCTGATTGAAGCATCCTAATAGCTTCAACTGATTCCTTTATGGCACGCTCCCCATTTCCCTTACCTGCTGTCCTCTGGATGAACTCCATCCATGTCCTTCTTGAAATACAGTATTTGGGAAGCTTTTAAAATTGGAGGATTTTATGAATCAAAGTCCTATAAAGATTTCAGAAGCTCTTAGGAGACTGCCCACAAAAAGAGGAGTTTCTGTTTGCCCTGGTATTAGTCAGCAACATGGCTCTCTAAAGAATATCAAAACTTGTTAAGGCTTGGCTTGGGGCTGGTTTCATCCAACTGGAACCACCTCTAGATCAATTTTCATTCATTCATCCATTCAAAAATATTTATTATGTAGCACCTACTGGATGAAGTACCCTGTCCTGGGGACTAAGGGAGATTGTGTTTAGCCAAGATCTAGTTCCTACTCTCAAGGAACTTATAGTTAGTGGGGATCTATGACATAGATCCCACAGGGTTCTCCATTTTTTTCTGGGATCCAAAGAATAGCTGGGGAATCAGGAAGAAGGAATTCATTAGCCATCTTCATGGCTCTGTATTTGGTGAGGAAGTTTTCATAAAGATTCTTACCCTCCAATACCAATCCCATTTTAAGTCCTCTCTGACCTATTGCCCATCCCTCAACTCCTTACTTCTGTCCACCTTCTCATCACCTTTCATTACCTGCCTGTCTACAATTGCCTCTCTTCCCAGGTGATCTGGTCGCTCTATTCTGTACACTGAGTGAGGAGTGTATGTAGTCACATTCTAAGGAATCATAGCAGCAAAAATCTTTTCAGAAACCCTAAAGATCATCTGATCCAACTTCTTTTTTTTCAGACATTTTACAAACAGGGAAACTGAGGTCTAGAAAGGGAAGAGCATTTGTTCAAAATCACACAATGATAGCTAGGACTGGAAACCCAGTCTGAAGACTACCCAGTTCAGATCTCTTTTCTTCAGGTTCCAGAATGGTTGGACCAGTTCATAGCTCCACCTAATGGTCCTCCCTCTTGTAATAAGAGCCAGCTCTATCATGTTTTTGACCTTGTGAGGGCCAACCCAAGGTCACTATACTAATCTAGCACATTCATGCACCTAGTATGTGGGTGTGTTCATAATCCTTCATAATAACTCACACTTATGTGATATTTTAAAGTTTACAAAACACCTTTTCATGATACTCTGTAAGCAAGATATTGGGGGTGAGGGAAGCTTAATATATGATTTTTCTAGTAGAGGGTACTCTCAGCATGGGAGTTCTCTTCATCAATGCAGCTTAGCCACTCATTTGAAACTTTAGGTTTCAGAGATTGGTCTGGGATGCTCATTACTGGAGGAAAGTCCAATTAATGGGAAGAAGAGGGTAGGATCAGAGCTATAACTACAAATTTTTATGCCTATGGAAAGAAATAGTACAATGTCTAACATATATCAGATTGCTAGCTATCTTGAGGACAGGGGAGGTAAGGAGAAAAAAGTTTGGGACCCAAAATCTTACGAAAATGAATATTGAAAACTACCTTTACATGTAATTGGGAAAAATAAAATACTGTTAAATGAAAAAAAAGTAGATGGTTAATTTTAAAAAGAAAGTAATAGTACAGACTCAAGGAAAATATAGTTGTGGGGGTGAGTTCTGGGAGAGAACACATAGAGGGAAATCTCAGAACAAAAAAATCCCCTAAGGGATTATAAATCTAGACCAATCTTTTCCTTTTATATATTTGAAAATGCTAAGTCCCGTAGAAATCATTCCAAATGGGCAGGGGTTACTCTGAGTGGGTGAGGTGCCTCTTGAGTGGGATAGACCACTTTGAGTGGGCAAGAAGAGAATATCCTGAGGAAAAGGAAAGAGTTTAGGAAAAGCCAGGAGTGGGACCGAAGATCTAGATCTGACTCCAGAAAATGAAAAGTCTGGAAACCTGAACCTTCTCTACCCCCCCCCCATGTCTACTCCCAGATCTTTTGGCTATGAGGGAGCCAAGGACACTTCAGATCACCACAGCAACACACACAAACCCTTCCTTCAACCTTGTTATGCCTATTCACAGCAAGATGGGTCAATTGGAGCTGGATGTGGGAAGTTGAGAGGAAGGATGCATGAGGTGTACCCTAACCTAGGGGAGGCACCTCAAGAAACTAAGTCAAAAAAGCTTCTACAAAGGGAGCAGGGTGGGACAGGATGGAGGAAAAGGACACTTGGATTATGACTTCCTCAGGAGGAAATAGAACCTTCTCTAGGTCAGGGGTGTCAAACATTGTCTGGGAGTCACATAGAAGCTTACAACACTGATCTGAACAAGATTAAAATATAATTGAGAAGTGTTTAATAAAATAAATAAAAATACAATGGAGCATAAATAATATTGGTATGTCATTTTCTTAGCCAGTGGCTTTCGGGATCCTGATGTATGGTTTAGCAGCTGCCTCCATTTTCCATTTGAGTTCAGAGCCACTGTCCTAGGTCACATCTTCACTGAGCCTCCCTTGTTACAGCTCTGAGCAGGAAGAGCACTTAATGAGATCCTTCTCAATTTTCTGACATACTATATTTCTATGGAAAGCTCTGACCACTTGGAACCCAAATCCCATAAACTCCAACCTTCGTTGCTTTTAGGATGAAATACAAATCCTCTTCTGGCATTCAAGGCTATCCACAATTTGATGCCATTCTTTCTTTCCAGCCAAGCACTATGTCCTAGACAACTCAAGCATTTGCTATGCTCTGTACTTGTGCTGCTCCATACACACGATATGTACTTTCTCTTTCCTTTCCACTTGATGTCATCCTACTCATCCTTCAAGGCCCAACCCTAGACCCACCTCCTTCAGGAAGCTTCTGAGATTTGGGATTCAATGGCTGTGATTTCCCATAATGATCCCTTTCTTCCCTGAGCTTCTAGTGCCTTATGAGGTTGTTGTTTGTCCTCCACTCTGGAAGAGGACCATGACCTTAGGGAGGGATGCCCTGACATGCAAGTGAGTTGGATTTGAGTAAGGGAGGGCTGTGCAAAGGTACCTGACTCACTTTCCCTTCCAGAGCCATCTGGATCTAGTGGAAAGATACAGATCAGGACAGATGGAGATCTTGGCCTTTTGGAGCTAAGGTCTTCAACAGGTCTCAGTCTGCCTGAGGTCTTTCCCATTCAGTGATAAGGCTAAGTAGCAATTAGGGCAAAGAATGGTCTCTTTTACATAGTCATTATAACTATATCTATATTTCTAGATAAATGGGTGGGGGACAGCTTCTGTGTTACTGGGTCCAAATAGAAATGACTGCTATTTAAAATCACTCAGAGTCAATCAGGACCCAAACAATGACCAGTTGGGGCTTGACCTGGGACCTATTGTTAACCAATCAATGAGAGTCAGAGTGATTTGGGTTCACTTAAATCCAATTCTTCTGCTCCTCATGGCATCACCTCCATGATGTAAGGGTCTTCTTTGAGAATGAAGGACAACTCTGCGAGTAGGGTTGCCCTACAAGGGACGCACTGGAACTGGTCATTTGGGAAACTCTTTCTTTTACGTTCCTCCCTCCCTCTTCCCTTTTCTCTCCCTCCCTCCCTCCTTTTCTTTTTTCCTCCCTCCTTCCCGCTCTTCCTTCCTTCTCCCTTCCTCTCTCCTTTCCTCCATCTCTCTCTCCTTCCTTCCTTCTCTCCCTCCTTCTCTCCTTTCCTCCCCTCCCTCCTCTCCTCCCTCTCTCTCTTCTTTCTTTTCTTCGTTTCTCCCTCCCTTCCTCTTTCCCTCCTTTCCTTCCTTCCCTTCCTCCTTCCTTCCCTCTTTTTCTCTCTTCAAATCTTCTCTTTCCCTCCCCACATGGCTGGGTTCATAAGAGGTCTTCTGTTGACTGATGAATTCTTTCCTCGATTTCATACTAGGATTACAGACTATGGAACCTTAGAATCAAATTTAGAAGGGACCTCGGTCCAGGTGTTCTTAACTTTTTTTGTGAGATGGACCCCCCCTCAACCAGTTGGGATAGCTTGTGGACCTCGTCTCAGAGTAATGCATAGCAAAATACATAAGATGACAAAGGAAATTTTAAATTATTTAAAAATACAATTAAATATTTTAAAGTAACTAGTTCAAGGTCACATAGGCAGTAGGTGATGAATCAGAATCT
>JAJPUD010005067.1:57975-95475 GCA_023553655.1 Myrmecobius fasciatus | reverse complement strand
TCAGGGCACCAGGTACTGGTAGACAAGTTCATTACCAGGAAGCTCCTAACACTAATAAATTCTCAAGTTTTTTTTTAAATGTACAGATGATCTGGCAGCTGAGTAGCACAGTAAATAAAGTTCTGGTCTTGTGGTCAAGAAGACCACAAATCTAATCTCAGACACCAGCTGGGAGCTCCTGGGAAAGTCACTTAATCCTTTTTGCATCAGTTTTCTCACCTGTAAACTGAGCTGGAGAAGGAAGTGGCAAGCCACTATCTTTGCCAAGGGGAAAATTGAATCTCTTTTCTGGGTCTCAATTTCTCAGCTATATAAGGGAGATGATCTTTGTGTCCTGCCTTTTCACCCTCACAGGACTACATTATCTTTTTTTTTATTAAGGCTTTTTATTTTCAAAACATGCACAGATAATTTTTCAACATTGATTCTTGCATAGCCTTGTGTTACAAATTTTCTCCTCCTTCCCCCCACCCTCTCTCTTAGATGGCAAGCAATCTAATATATGTTATACATGTTAAAATATATGATAAATCTAATACATGTATACATATTTATACAATTCTCTCTCTCTCTCTCTTTTTTTTTTTTTTTGCTTTTTGCTGAGGCAATTGAGGTTAAGTGACTTGCCCAGGGTCACACAGCTAGGGAATGTTAAGTGTCTCAGATCAGATTTGAACTCAGGTCCTCCTGACTTCAGGGCTGGTGCTGTATCCACTGTACCACCTAGCTGCCCCTATTTATACAATTCTCTTGCTGCACAAGAAAAATCAGATCAAAAAAAAAAAGAAAATGAATAAGAAAACAAAATGCAAGCAAACAATAACAAAAAGAGTGAGAATGTTATGTTGTGATCCACATTCAGTTCCCACAGGCCTCTCTCTGGGTGTAGATGACTCTCTTTATCACAAGATCATTGAAACTGGCTTCAATGATCTCATTGTTGGAAAGGGTCACGTCCATCAGAATTGATCAGAATCTTGCTGTTGCTGTGTATAATGATCTCCTGGTTCTGCTCATTTCACTCAGCATCAATCAGTTCATGCAAGTCTCTCCAGGCCTCTCTGAAATCACCCTGCTGATCAATTCTTATAGAACAATAATATTCTATAACATCTATATATCTTAACTTTGTCAACCATTCTCCAACTGATGGGCATCCACTCAGTTTCCAGTTTCTTGCCACTACAAAAAGGGTTGCCACAAACATTTGTGCACATGTAGGTCCCTTCCCCTCATTTAGGATCTCTTTGGGATATAGGCCCAGTAGAAACACTTCTGGATCAAAAGGTATGCATAATTTGATAATTTTTTGAGCATAGTTCCAAATTGCTCTCCATAATGGCTGGGATCTGTTCACAATTCTACCAACAATGTATTAGTGTCCCAGTTTTCCCACATCCCCTCCAATATTCATCATTATCTTTTACAAAACTACATAAACTACATTATCAAAGGCTCCTATAATAATCACAGATTGCATCAAGGAGCTGGATAATCCAAATTTAGAGGATAAAAGTGAATTTTCTATTATTAATATTTTATTTCTCCCAATTATATATATATAAATGATTTTGAACATTCTTTTAAAATCTTCTAAAATTTAAAAATTCTCTCCCTCCTTACCATTCTCTTTCCATGAGATGATGAGCAATGTGATACAGGTTATACATGTACAATCATATAAAACATATTTCCAAATTAATTATATTGCAAAAAGAAAAAATAGGCCAAAAAAGAAAACCATGAAAGAAATAAAGAAAGTGAAACACAGTAGACTTTGATCTTCATTCAAACTCCATTAGTTCTTTCTTTGGAGGTGGATAGTATTTTTTATCATGAAGCCTTTGAAATTGTCTTGGATCATTGTATTACTAAGAATAGTTAATTCAATTACAATTGATTATTATAAAATATGGTTGTTACTGTATACAATGTTATTCTGGTTCTGCTCACTTTACTTAGTATCTGTTCATGTAAGTCTTCACAGGTTTTTCTAAACTCTTGCTTGTCATTTCTTATAGCACAATAGTATTCCATCATAATCATATACCACAAATTGTTCAGCCATTTCCCATTTGATGAGTATTTATTCAATTTCCAATTCTTTGACAGCACAAAAGAATTATTTTTGGACATATAGAGATTCTTGATCCTTTAAAAAAAATGCAGACCTTAAAATGATATTGCTGGATCAAAGAGTATGCACAGTTTTCTAGCCCTTTGGCCATAACTAATTTGGTGGTGTTTTCCAATTTGTGACAGGATAGGCATATGGGAGCCAGAAGACAATGGACCTGTCTAAGCAGGGAAACACCAGCTATTTATGGAGGGCTGGAGGGGGGAGTGAGGCTGGAAACATAAATCCAGATATTGGTCAAATGGTCAACAACATTGGGATCATTTAAGTGGTCAAATGACAGCACCAGTCACAGAAAGTAAAAAAGAGAGAAGAGATCTTAGGGACTATCCAGTCATTTCACAGATAAAGGAAGGGACTTGTACAAGGTCATATGATGATTATTTTAATCTTCTGATTGCTAGTCCTGGTTTCTTTGCACTTGGTGATAAAACTGTGCCTTCCAAGACCTTAAATAGTAGCCTAGTCCCTAAACTATTAGGGGACAAGGAAGGTAGATGATTCTGCGCTGAGGAAGTGTAGGAAGGGCTCTATAGAAGAGATGGAATTTGAGTGAACCTTGAATGATGGGGAGAAGGAGGCAGTAGATAAGAGTCACAGACTCTGACCATGAGCAAATCACAGAACTAAAGAGGAGTCATGGTTTCCAAGATCTCAAGAGCTCTAAAAAGGGTTTCAGGGGTCACCTAATTGAACCCCCTCATTTTATGGATGAGGAAATTCAAATCTTAGACTTGAATTCGGGTCTTCTGGCTCCAGACCCATTATTCTTTCTTTCAATGAACAAATACACATTCAACCATTCATAGATGAGGGACTCACTCTCCCTGAGGCTGTATATTTTTTGTGGTAATTTTCTCTTTTTTCCTCTGACTCAATTCCTGATCCCAGTCTTTTGGGACTGCCAATCTCTCACTGATCTCCCTGGACTTTCCCACACAACTCTTCCAGGTGATTTTTACACTTCTCCAGCTCAGGAACCTGGGAACCAGATCATTAATAGATGGCCTCTTGGCTTGCTCTGATGCAGATATCACTCCTTAACTTGCTCAAGATCAACCTGCTGCTTCCTTCTAAATATAGTCAGAAAGAGAGTGTCTGATTTATGGTTTTTCCTTAGGGAGATGCAGCTATTGAGTCTAAGGAGAAAGGCTGGTGGCTGAGGCCATGTTAAAATGTTTTTGCCTTTAAGAGAGGAAGCGTCTATCTTCTAAAAGCTTTCTTCTTTCTCTTTTATCCTTCTCTTCCTACTGTACCTCTTCTTTTTCCTCCTCATTGTCTCAGAATTCTCATCAAGGGGTTGGAGATTTTGGGTTCTTGGTTCTGCCAATGACTCACTGTATAACCTTGAGGAACACTCTTCTCTGGATGGTTTTCTCCCCCTATAAAATGAAAGGATTGGATTAGAACTAAGGATCTTTCTATGTATGAAATTTTGTGTTGTATGTTTTAAGGGACTTCTACTTTTGGTAGTCAATTAGTCCCTCCAAGCTATACATCTTATGATTCCATGATCCCCAATTCTAAGGATGCACCCAAAACTATGATACTCTGATGCTATAGTTCTTTCTTCATTTTCTCTCCCTTTTTCATCCTTATTCCCCTCCTCATATACTTGAAAGGCCTCCTCATGTCCTCTCTTTCCTTTCAGCCTTATATTCAAGAATCCTAGAATCCTAAAGCTGAGAGAGACATTAAGATCACCTAGTCCCATCCTTTCCTTTAGCAGCTGGATAGCCTGAGCCCATAGAGAAGAAAGAGTTTGTCCAATTATAGACTAAATTCCATACTGGGGAATGAAGGAAATTTGGAGGGGAGTGGTGACATCTACTTACAGGGAAATGAGGTAAGTGCAACTTTGATCCCTGGACATTAGGAGCTGTTGTCATATTTCATGGGACTCCTAGGATGTTTTCTTCCTCTGAGATGGACCTTTCAAATTTTCTCTGACATTCTCTGATCTCCGTATCTCTGTCTCTTTCTTCTACAAGTTAATACAACAGAGATAGAGATGGCTATTCAAGGAGAAGGCAGGATCCAGAACTCCTCACTCTCCTTCTTGCCTCCCCTGCTAGCTCAACTCAGCTTAATTTTGTCTTTATTGAATAATAAAATAGTCAGAAGCCAACTTAATAATATATATGGGGATCTGACCATAGTAGAGCACAGTGGGACTATTGCTTTCTCTGTCCTGGATACTAATATCTTAATGCATTTTTGACTGATATATCACACTGTCTTGAAATCCGTTAACATTTTGTTTCAGACAAATGACCATTTAGTCACACACACACAAGATATAATCTTGTATCTGGGAAGTTGATTTTTTGAACCCCAATGTAATACTTTACAGTTATTCCTTTAAAATTTTATTTAATTAGACGTGTATTATTATTCCTCAGCTTTGTGCCATTTACAAATTTGATAAACATAATATTTCTGTCTTCAAGTCATTGATAAAAATATTAAACTGTACACAATTAAGTATATATTCTTGACATATACCATTAGAAATCCTTCCCCTACACCCAGAAAAGAAATTTCCTTCCAAGTTGTCATTGAATGACTGACATTGGATGATGAATGACTTTTTGAGTCCAACCTTATACCAAGTTTTCAACCTACTTAGCCATACTATCTCTCATCTAACCCATATTTCTCCATTATGTTAATGTTCCTACTGCCAGCATTCTAGAATAGATCTTCACTACCACCTACCTAGACTATTACAATAGTCAATCCACAGATATTTTTCACTTCTACTCTATCAAATATTACCAAAATAATCTTCCTAATACATCTCCTAGATCATTTCACTTCCTTGCTCAAAAACAATTATTTACTCTTCTTGTCCGTAGGACAAAACTCCAATTCAGTCTTATTACACAGGATCCCCTACAATCTAACTTCAACTTCCCTATCAACTTAATTTCTCACTGCTCCTCTTATATCTCATGAACCAGTCACCAGATGTAAATCTTACCCCTACTTTTAGAATGCCCTTTTCTCTCCTTCACTCCTTATTCAAATCCTACTTACAGTTCAAGGCACAGTCAAATGTCACCTCCTTTGTCAACCTAACTAATATCATTGGATATAGGAAGAAGAAAGAGGTTTTTTTTTTTTTTTTGACAGATGGGGAAGTAGGTGTATAAATAAGCTGAATGACTTGATTAATGTTAGTCAATTGGTATGGACACAGAATGGAGTTTAGAGCCCAGATTTCCTATATGCTGGTCCATTATTTCCACCTATATCCCAATGGATTTCTCCAATTATCCTTTTTGCCTTTAATATGGGCAATGTGTTATTTTAACTAATTTCAGTCAATCAGCAAGTGTTTATTAAATGCTTACTATGTGTCAAGCATTGGGCTAAGGTCTGGGGATAGAGTGAAAACCCCAAACAGCTTCTAGCGGGTGAGACAACTTGTAAATAATCAGGTTCATATAAGATTATCTGTCTGTCTGTCTGTCTGTCTATCTATCTATCTATCTATCTATTTATCTGTCTAATTTATCTGTCGGCATTCATAGATAGGAAGACACGAGCATCTAAGGGGACTGGAAAAGGACTCCTGAAGAAGATATAATTTAAGCAAAATCTTGAAGGGCACTAAAAAAAACCTAAGAGGTGGAGTTGAAAAGGGTTTCAAGGTTGGGGGACAATCTGTGCAAAGACATGGAGTCCAAAGGCTGGATAGTCATGTGTAAGGTCAATGTAGCTGGATCCTACATGGATGGAAGGGGTGAATGAAAGAAGACCAGGAATGAAAGAAGGGAACAACTTTTATTTGAACCTGGAGATGGTAGGGGACCATTCGAGTTTAATGAGTAAGGAAGTAACACAGATAGACCTAGACTTTAGGAAAATCATTTTGACAGCCAAGTGGAGAATGATTTGGAATGGGGAGAGATTTGAGGCAAGAATACTGACGAGAAAACGAATGCAGTGGTATAGACAAGGGGTGATGAAGACCTGAATTAAATTAGTGACTTTGTGAATGGAAAGAAGGGGACATGTACTAGAAATGATGAGAGATGGTAGTGGATTGGATGTAGCAGATGATATTGCTTCTAGTAGCAATGAGAAAATTGGGGTGAGGAGAGAGTTTGGGGGTAAAGATGATGAGTTCTATTTTGGACACATTTAGTTTGAGATGCATACTGTGAAACAGCAAGCAGTTTGAGTCTTCACCCTGTCTTGACCCTTAGCTTGTCTTCTTGGATATCTCACTTTCTCTCATTAAACTTCAGTTTCCTTATCTATGCAACAGTGGTCTGTAAAGGCCCTTCATGCCTATGACAGATTGAGATGTAGAGCAGAGCCCAAGAGCCATCTCCAAACAATCTTTGTAGTGTTCTCTATGTTCTTCTCTAATTGCCCAGCTAAAGCATCCATGGAGTGACAGACTAGGTAGCAACCTAGGCTAGGAGAATAAGAACAGATGTTTCTACGTGTACAAAAAGCTTTCAACACAAAGTTATCTATTCTCTGGCCAATTTTGCCCATTTTTCCCAAAGCATCCTTCCTCTGAGTTACCTGTCCTTTATTAGTTGAGTGATTGGCAATACCTAAAATCATAGGATTAAAGCTAGAATCTTAGAGATTTGTACTTCTGCCCCTTCCATTTACAGAGTAAGAAAATGATTCCCAGAAAGATTCAATCCCTTGCCCAAGGTCACCCAGAAAATACTACATTCATCCCAGGATCGGAACCCAGGTCTCCAAACTCCCCCATGTAGCTCTCTTCCTCTCTCTGTACCACAAAGCACTCAGCTCTGCAGAAAAATGGCTGGGCCCACTTCTGAACACTTGTATGTTGATTATATTAATGCCAGAATATATTAAAGGAGCCCAATATAAATTTGATTTTAATTGTTTTGTACACACGCCAGTGGAAAGGAACTGATTGGATACAGTTCACGGGCGGTATGTTAATATGTTATTTTCATATGACGATCTTTTCCCATCCCGAGATTTGGAAGAACCTGTTGTTAATCGAGCCGCAGGAGAGAGGGAGCGGGCAATTTCCAGCCTGCCGCCCCCCGCCACATTAATTAGTCATGTGGCTTCTGTAGAAGGTGTGTTCGCTTCATACAAAGTACACTTTATAATTTATACACCAGCTGTTTCAACCCTTCGAGCCCCAAGCCCATCTCCCTCTCTCTTTCTCTCCACACCACCCCCCTTTCCTTTTACTCCCCGCCTGCCTCTAATGAAATCATGTTACTGGAGAATTGACTGGGGGTGAATTGAGATTTTAATCCGATTGACACTCCTTGGTGGAAAGGCGGGCACTGGTGGGGACTTTTAATGGAAGGGCTGTAATCAGGAGACACTTGTATTCAGTCCCTGGCTATAATGAATCTCGTCAAATGTTCGAAGCTGGCAGTGTGGAGCCAGCTAGAATTTCAAGGTTTTTGACCAAGCCCATTTGAAGCATTCATTCCTCTGGGAGAGTGTGATTACTCAAGTTTAACCGTTTATTAGCTCATCTCTCAATAGCCGCTGGAGCGCAAAATTCTCATCTCGGCTGCCTTTTCTCCCCCCTTAACTTAAAGAACAGGCCAAATCAGGCAGCCCTTGAGGTTAATGCTTGCTTTGCAGTTAACTCAACATCATCAGGGTAGATTGTGGAGGCAAGAGGCCCAGTATGGAACAGTAGCCAATATAATGGTTTCTGGTGGGATTTCAATAGCCCCTGTCTCCTGTCAAGCCAGTGGTCACTAACCCCAACCCAGCATTGCCCTAGAGCCAAAAGCATCTTTTGTGGCAAAATTGTTGGGTTCAGAGCCAAATCTCATATCACCTGCTTGCTATCACTGTAGCAAGTCTCTTTCCCTCTCTCTGGACCTCAGTTTCCTCATCTGTAAAATGAGGGGCTTGATTGTAAAGGGTCTTTTTTACTTCTCAAATATAGGGCCTTCTTTTCTGTTGGAGAATTACACTAGCCATCTCTTTGAGTGCTGAAATACCCAGTAACACTAAGAGTCTTCACAGCAAAAGGTGAGTGGGGGCAGGATGCAAAATGATTATTGTTACTATGATTAGCAATAATTATTAATAGTTTGCCATGAATATTACTATTACTATTAAGGAAATGCTGATATTCAAATAGAATTTATATTTGTAGAGAACTTATATTCTCTATGTGCATGACCTAAATTTGATACCTGGTAGCACCTAATGTGTGGGAAAAGGCAATGATTATCATCCCCAATTTGCAGATGAAGAAACTGATGTTCAAAGATGAAGAATGACTTGTTTAAGGGAATTCGTGGTAGGGTCAGGAACTGAACCTAAGTTGTTTAGATGCTTAAGTAGGTTTCTGTTCACTTCTTCCAGAAAACTAGGCAGAAGAAAGAATCTTGGCTTCTCCCTCCATCCCTAAACTTGGCCACTAGAGCAGTCAGGAGAGACCCCATGCTGGGAGGTGATGGGTCTCTTGGTGACCTAAGGAGACTGGTGGATTCTCTTTCCTTTCCAGGCAAAGAGAGACTGGTAAAGCTGAGTCCATTTAGTCAGGGTATACAGCTGAGTCCTAGGAGCAGAGAAGGCTGGGGGGGGGGGAGCAGAAAAAAAATACTGTCAATTCCTTCAATTAGCACAGGGGAAGTCTTTTAAACAAATGGGTGGGGGAAGAGTGTGTGCTAAGGGCAGGGGCTCAGAGATTCCAGACAAAGGATTACTAATGCTTCTAAGAGGGTCTATTTAAAGGGAGCTGCTTTCAATGCATCAAATTAGAGTAGCTTGAATCAGGAACAGCAAAGGAGGAAAGGGGACTGGGGGGCTGGGCATGAGGATGAGAGATGGGGATAATGGCTGGGGGAAGGGAGTGAAAGGGTATGGGGAGATTGTTAGGGGATAGGCATAGGGAACAGAGATGGGGTAGAGAAAAGAAGGGAGGCTAAGATATTCAGAGGGTAGTAGAAAAGTAAAGAAGAGAATGGAAAATGCAGAAGGAGGGTATGGGTGGGTGTAGGAAGGGGATGTGAGATGGGATATTTAGTTGGAGTGGAGGATGGAATGGAGGGATTGGGAATGGCAAAGAGATACAGATGAGGAGTAGGATGAAGATGAACATTAGGATAATGGGAATGATGACTGGGAGATGGGAATGGGGAAATGAGGAGTATGGTGGGAAATGGAGTGATGGGAAAAGGAATTGAGAGTAATAAGGCTGGGGGACAGGGGACTAGACTTGTAAGTAAGTGATGGAGACAAGAGTGACAGAGTAGAGAGAAGGATGCAGTAGAGAGCTTATGTGGTCAGGAGAGACACTAGGTAAGTCTTCAAAACTCTGGCTTTGATCAGACCACAACTATATTCTTGTGTTCATTTTATGGACAAGATTGGTAAATTAGTGTATGTCTAGGACAGGGAAGCCAAGTTAGTGAAAGAATGGCAGATCATGCTATATAAGGATCAGTTTAACACAACTGGGGAAATTTCTCTTAGGGAAGACTTGAGGAGAGGATGGGAGGATGATGAAAACTTTTTTTTTTTTTTATTGAAGCTTTTTATTTGTATAACATATGTATGGGTAGTTCCCCAACATTGATCTTTACAAAGCTTTCCATTACAAATTTTACCCCCAGTCCCCTCCCCTCCCCTAGATGGCAGGAAGTCCACTACATGCTAATAATGTTGAAATGCTTGAGAAGTTATGCAAGAAAATTCCTATCTACAAGAAAAAAAAAGAATCAGAGAAAGGCAACACAATGCAAACAAATGTCAGTAGAGATCATGAAAATGTTACGTTGTGGTCCATATTTCATTTCCCTCTCTCTGGGTGTATATGGTTTTCTTCAGTGAACAATTGGAACTGGTTTGAGACAATTCTTTGTTGCAGACAGCCATGTCCATCAGAATTGATCATCATGTAATACTGTTGTTGCTGTGTATGATGATCTCCTGATTCTGCTTGTTTCACTCAGCATCAGTTCATGCAAGTCTCTCCAGGCCTCTCTGAAATCGTCCTGCTGGTCGTTTCTTACAGAGCAATAATATTCCATAACATTCATATACCACAATTTATTCAGCCACTCTCCAATTGATGGGCATCCCTTCAGTTTCCAGTTTCTAGCCACCACAAAAAGGGCCGCCACAAACATTCTTGCACATGTGGGGCCCTTTCCCTCCTCTAAGATCTCTTTGGGATATAGGCCCAGTAGAAACACTGCTGGGTCAAAGGGTATGCACAGTTTAACAACTTTTTGGGCATAGTTCCAAGTTGCTCTCCAGAATGGTTGGATCCGTTCACAATTCCACCAACAATGTATCAGTGTCCCAGTTTTCCCACATCCCCTCCAACATTCATGATGAAAACTTTTTAAGGCCCACATAGGTAAAACTTTCAAAGAAACAAGGAAAGCACTGCCTAAATATTAATGCTATTCAAAAGTAAAATGGCAACCTCAGGAAATAGTGATTTCTCTATCAATTGAGGTCTTGGAGTGGAAATTGGATGACCACTACTAAATAATATTGCAGAGAGGATTCTTGCTTAGGTACACATTAGATCAGATGATCTTTGAAGTCTATTTGAGCTCTAAAATTCTGGGAAAGCACTGTGGGTGGGGTTAACTTTAATCTTAATCTTACTTAATCCAGTCCTGTCTCCCTGATATACTTGTTCTAGGTCTTAGATGCATTAAATTATAATGGGGACCACACATTAGAGTTGATTAGAGCTTGCCTTTCAACATATTACAACTTTGCTCAAGGACTTCCAATAGCTCCCCACTGTCAGGAAGCATCTGAAACAACTCCAGACTGTGGTAGCTTTAGAGAGCTCCTCTGATATAACTCCCCTCCCCAACCTTTCCAACTTCATCTTCCACCATTGCCCAGTAGAGACCTTCTATTCTAATCAGTCTTCTCATTTCATTTTCCCCACGCCACTCTACACATACTCCCTAGATATTGAAGGTTTATTCCTTTCCCCTATACTTTGATCATATGAAATAAACCATAGAAAATATGATATAAAGGTCACGTGTGCTAATCATCATCATTGCACGAGATAACAATAATAGAACACAATAATAATAGTGAGCAGATGTTTAGGATCATGGATTTATAGCTGGAAAACATCTCAGAAATTATCAAGTCTAACTTTCTCATTTTGCAAATGAGGAAACTGGAATAATTAAGTGATTTGTCCAGGTTCACCCAACTAGTAAGTATCTATCTACTGCACTTTGATAGAGAGCTGATCTTGGAGGGATAAAGCCCTGCCTCTGATACATACTTGATCCTGGGCAAGTAACTTACATTTCTAGTGTTCAAGGTAATTATCTAAAGCATATATGTTTCAGAGAAGATGCTTACCTATATTAGCAGAAAGAGTTTTCTCACCAGGGAGTTCCCTCTACCAGTGAAATCCTTAATCTTAATAATAATTATTATAAAAAATAATAATTTGATTCTGTTCTTTCTATCCATATCACTTGTTCTTTTTTTCCTCTAGAAAACTTGACCTTCCTTTATTGTTCTGCTCAAATCCCATCTCCTCCAGGGAAACTTTCATGATTATCCTAATCAGACTTGGTAGAGCTTTTCTTTGAACTTATTGGCAGAGGTAAAGAATTGGGCAATATATTATTCTTTAACCTTTCCACATAATTCCATTGTTCTGTGAGGTCCAAAGTGGAAATTCAGCCAAGTAGGTTCTAGTTCTGGCTTTCCCCATTTGTGTACTAAGCCTTCAAGGATTATTGCTTTGATTATTATTCCTACATAACAGTGTAGCAAAAATAACAATAGACTTGCAGCCAGAAACCCTAGGCTCAACTCCAACCTCTGTCATTTATTTATTCCTGTGAGCATAGGTAAATCATTTTTTATCTCTAAGCTTCAGTTTCCTCAAATGAGATAACGGACCTCATGTTCTCTATATACCATTAAATGTTATAAATATTAGTCATATTAAGCAACAGGCTAAGTTCCAGCTCTTTTCTTTCATTGCAAGGAAAAAGAACAAAGATTAAGAGGAACCATGCCAGTTCTATCATAGTTTCCTCTACCACCAAGAAAGGATAATTTACTTTCAGTTTTTCTGAGAGAATCCAAGACCTTTCCCAGATAGATATATATTCCTATAAATAGGAATAGAAAAAAAGGTTGAAAAATAAGAGAATTTTTTTAATCAAATAAGCTAAAGATTTGTCTGACTTATTAGTTCCCACAAATGATCTTTTTTTAAACTCATTCCTGCTCCATTTTATCCCCCGTTTGATTTTTACAATTTAGATTTTTGTATTTAATAGGGGTTGGAGTTTTTGGATTTGTTGCTTTCTTGGTTTTCTAAATTGCACATTCTATTTACTCATCTATTCTTTCTTTTGATAAAAAAAGTATTTCGTTATTGATGATACCTTTAAGCATAAAATGGTTTCCCTGCTTATCTTTTAACCATGTCTATTTTTACTGTTGCCTCATCTGAGGTTATGAATGTCACCTTGGATTTTAGATTTTGTCTAAGACATAGTAAATTCAGATTCAACACTTTATTTTACACTTGTGTGAACCTTTATGTTTCAATTGTTTTTCTTGTTCACAATATATCATTGAATTTTGCATTTTAATTCATTTTCCTATTCTCTTCCATTTTATGGGTGAGTTCATCCCATTCACATGAACAGTTATAAATGTTAATTGTGCTTTTCCCTTCATAACATCCTCATGACCAACAGTAGCAATTTATAATTGGTCTGACCCTATTCCTGTGCTTTCATGTTATTTGGATCCTAATCACCAATCCTTACACTTTCTTTCTTTCCTTTTAATCTCCACTTTATAATACACATTCTGAAGTTAAAGTTTGTTTTACTTGTGACTATTTACTTCTTAACTCTCTCCTTACATTTAAAGTCTGCTCTTCCTGTCTCTGTTTGTTTCCCTATTTAATTTAATTTATTTCTATACCAAATATTTTATGATATATGTTTAACATTTTTGGGGATGAATGTGAGGTTCATCACCTTCCTCAACTCCTCCTCTTTGCTTGTACATTCGTCCTGCACACTATGATTATGAGAAGTATTCCATTAGATTGTAAGCTCCTCCAAGGTAGAGACTGTCTATTGCCTCTGCACTGCTTAGTACAGTGACTAGTACATGATAGGTACTTAATAAATGCTTACTGAATGACTGAAATAGTAAGTTTTTCTCCCTTCTTACTTTTCCTCTAAGGTGTTTTCTCCTCCCTTTTCTTTCTTGTTTAAACACCTGCAAAATGGAACAAAGCCATTCCCAGGCTCTGTCTCTCCCTCTGGGATTCTTGGGGATAGTGGGATTCTGAAAGTATATTTCTTTCTTCTTCCACTAAATTAAAATGTAAGTATTTCATTGTCCTTTAGTACATTGTGGTTACTTAACATTTATTTCTTCTCCCCTTATTAAATTTTAATGTAAGCACTTCATTGTCCTTTAGTACACTATAGTTATTTAAACATTTGTTTCTTCTCCCGTTATTAAATTTAAAATGTAAGCACTTCATTGTCCTTTAGTACACTGTAGTTAGCTAAACATATTTGCCTTTCTATTTTCTCATTTCTTGTGTTTTCATTTCAAAAATTCTGCTCAGTTTTGCTCTTTTCAGAAGAATTTCTTAAAAGTTCTTCATTTTATTAAATGTTCTCTTCCCTTTTCTTTTTCCTTCCCCCTCCCAATAGGATTAGATTTAGTTTTGCAAGGCAAGTTAATCTTGTTTTGGAGTCTTTTTTACTTTGTCTTTTAGAATATTGTATTCCATGATTTTCTTTACTGCATAAAAATTGCAGCATAATTTTGTGTGATCCAGACTTTGGTTACTTGCCTCTTGAACACTTTGGATGCTTGCAGTAATTTTTTTTACCTTCCTGGTAGCTCTTAATTTGGGCTATGACATTCCTGGGTGTTTTCAATTTGGGGTTTCTTTCAGTAGGTGACTGGCATATTCTTTCTCTTTTTTCTTTGCCTTTGAGATTTAATAGATCTTTTATGATTTCTTGATATGATATAAAAGTTTTTGATTGGTCATAGTTTTCAGGAAGTTCACAAATTTTTAAAATGATTTAAACTTACTTGCTTTTGATAGTACTTTATGTTTCCTTATAATTTTTTAATTTTTTTTTTCTTTTTGCTGAGGCAATTGAGGTTAAGTGATTTGCCCAGGGTCACACAGTTAGGGAATGTTAAGTGTCTGAGGCCAGATTTGAACTCAGGTCCTCCTGACTTCAGGGCTGGTGCTCTATCCACTGCACCACCTAGCTGCCCCTCCTTATAATTTTTCAACTGTAGATTTCCTTCAAAGCTTTCTAGTAGTTTCCGAGGAGGTCTTTACACATGAAGAAACCAAGGCCCAGGGAGAAAGAGATTTGTACAAAATCACCCAATGCATCAGGATTGAACCCAGCTTCAGTGACTTTGAATATAGGACTCTTATTACCTAAGGTTGAAAGTTCCATATCCCTTTGCTTAATGTATATCCTGTTTTGTTAGTGAGCATTTTCTCTCTTGACATCCATGAAATCACTCATTTTGTATCAGAATATTTTGGGGTGTGGTCTTGAAACACCATTGACTTTCTTCATCTCCTCCTCACCGAGGTGGTTATCAAGACTTTCAGGAGAAGGGAAGCAAGATATAGCAGGTCTTCCAGGCTCCTTTCTAGCTCCTGAGCATAGCACAATACAATGAAAAAAGCAATAGCTCTGGAACCAGACAATGTGGATTCAAACTATGACTCAGATACTAAATCCCTGTGTGACCTCTTTGAGCTTTAATTTCCTTATCTCCAAAATGGAAGATTTGTACTGGGTAGTCTGAGGTCCATTCTAGTTCTAGATCAATGAGCAAATGGGCTGTTGTCTCCTGTTCTGCTCTTAATTCTGTGAGAGCTGCCCACTATGTCAGTGAGCCTGTGCCACCAGTACAAGTGGCTCTAGGAATCTGTCCTGGGTTCCATGGCTGATACTTGACACCCTAAGAAAAGGAGTGATTTATAAGCTGCTCAATTAGTGTCTTCTCCATTCAGAAAGAAACCAGTCTGATTTATTGTTCTTCAAATGGTTGTGAGACTTCCCTGCTTAATGGTACTAAAGTCCCAGCCACGGAATGTCCTGAGTTTTAATAAAAAGCATTGAGGACAGACGTTGGAGTCACCTAAATAGGGAGAGAAAATGAAGCTGTCATTTTTCAGTTTAATTAAACTTGGTTTCAAAAATTCCCCTCGATCTCTAATATGAATTACACTAATTACTTCTTGTGGCTTAAACATTGATTTCAATGTTAAATTTAAGGGACTTAATGGAAGCTACCTTTCCCATCAGACTGGGAGCTCCTGTTACATGTATCTTGTTCTTCGACCGCATATAGATTTGTTCTGACCCTTTAAATGTATCACAATTGACTCTGTGCCCTCACTGGGTGGGCTACGAGGGCTTAGCCATCTTGCTGGGAGAGGCTGTGCCAGGCTGGCTTTTTAAGCCAGAGATATGTTTGGTCTTAATCATTTGTTGATTTGTTCATTCATTAATTTATTTAAACATCATCAGAAGCTATTGCTATATACTGAAGAAACACTTGATTTGGAACCCAAAGACTTGGCTCTAAATTTTGTCAAATCTTTTCACCTCTCTGAGCTTTAGTTTTCCCCTTTGTAAAATGGAGATATTAATACCTCCCTATACTCCTTATGTTCTAGGTGTGTTATGATCATCCAGCTGCTACCTAAATCCTCCAAGAGACTTCACTGTGGAAAATTTCCTCTTTTCCAAAGTACCTTATTACATTTCTGGAAAGTTCTAACGTTGGAAAGTTTTTCTCTACCTTGAGCCAAAGCTTGTCTTCCCATGCTGCTCCTAGATTTGTCCCCTAGAGCTGAGCAGTATAAGTCTATAGCAAAGTATAATACAATGAAAAAAGCAATGACTCTGGAACCAGAGAATGTGAATTCAAACCATGACGCAGGTACCAATTCCCTGTGTGATTTTGCTACGCTTTAGTTTCCTCATCTTCAAAACAGAAGACTTGTATTGGGTAGTCTGATGTCCATTCCAATTCTAGGTCAATGAGCAGATGAGACTGATGTTTCCTGTCCTGCTCTTAATTCTGTGAGAGCTGCCCACCATGGCACTGAGCCTGTGCCACCAGCACGTGGGGTGACAGTGCTCTATATAGGTAGAGATGGTGATCATATCTTCCATGGCTTTTTTTCCCCTTTGGATTAAATATCCCAGCTCTCTTTAACTGAGCCTCACTTATCACTAACATGGCTGAACTCTTCTGAATGTGCTGAAGCTTGTTGATGTTCTTGCTAAAATCTGGCACTGCAAATTAAACACAATATTTCAGATGTTATCTAACAAGGGCAGAGGAGATCAGGGACTAATACCAGTTTAGTCTTCGATGCATTTTCTTGATATAACCTAAGATTGCGCTAGCATTGGTATCTGCCACGTTGCATTATTATTAGGCTTACATGAAATCCACCGTCTACTAAGATCCCCAGATCTTTTCCACACAAACTCCTGGCTATATTTCCCCCACCCTGCACTTGGTAGCATTGTGCAGAATTTTATGTTTTCTCCTATTCAATTCCATTTTAACTTTAGATCTCTGCTTTAGTCTCTTGAAATCACTTCAGCTTTGGCTAATTACTGAGCTGATCCCTTTGTCATTCATTTTATCAGTTATCCTTCCAGGTTGTGTCAATCACATATCTGCTAAACATATCATCTCTGCATCCATTGAAGTCCTTGATAAACATGAGGAAGTATAGTGTAATGGGATGCACAATAGATGAAGAACTAAAGGATCTCTGGGTTTTTTTTATCCCATTTCCATCATTAATTTGCCTCATGGTTTGGGCAAGTAACTGGGCCTGTCAGCTTCTTTATTTATAAAATGAAGGGTTAGACTAGGCACCTTTAAGATCTCTACTAGATCTAATATTCTATAATCTTTGTTGAACAGGACAGTAAAGGATAGATCACTAAGGACCCATATTAGAGTTTTCTCTCCAGATTAAAATTGATTTGTTAAGATTGCTTTGGGAGGTCTGTTCACTTAACTGATTCCAAATACACCTGATTGTACTATCATCTTGACCTCTCCTCTCCACCTTGTCTACATAGAAAACATGAGAGACTTTGTTAAATTCAGGTATCCCATGCTGACAGCATTCCCTTCATCTACTAGTTGAGTGACCTTGTTGAAAAAGGAAATGAGGTTAACCTGGCATGACCTGTTCTTAATGAACCCATGCCGGCTTTTAGTGATTGCCTCTTTCCTTTCTAAGTGGTCAAAAAATTATCTCTGTAGGAGATGGGCACCTGGTCTCTCGGCCATCTGGAACATAGAAGGAAATTGGCAACTCTTCTGATTTCTGAAGAGCTTTTGGGGACGTTGTGTCTTATCACATTTTCTGGTTGTTTGATTCACTTCTTCCTGTGATAGCCCCCTATGATGAAGCCCCTTAACTAGCCCATGAAGGAAGATAAAAGAGGTATGGAGGGGATCCAAAACTGAAAGTTTTTGCTTTGAAGAACTTTGGATGGCCCCATGGGCTCCCTCATCCATCTGGAAACAATAATCCTATTAGATAATATCCAAGCTTCCTAAACTGTGGGTTACAACCCTATATGGGGTCTCATAACTGAATTTAAGCTTGCAAAATTATGATTTATTATCAGTTAATGTTTGATTTCTATACCTATTTTATATATCATGGGGTCATGTAAAACTTTCTTGGCCAAAAAGGGATCACAAGTGTAAAAAGTTTAGGAAGCTGTGGACAATGAGGTTTCTTGACATGTTTGGGTACAGTCAGCATGGTATAATGGAAATGTAACTAAAGCTGAACAGAATATGTGCAAAACTGCCCTTCTTGATTTGAGCTCTGTCAGTTTAGCTAATAGGTTTTTTGGGGAAGATAAAGCCATCCCCTTACTGACTACTGAGCAGGAAGAATTCATGACTCAATGGACCTTTGAAAAAGGAGTCACTGTGCCCTTTTCTCTTCAACCATTTAGGTGACATCATGTCACTTTGGAATTTCTGAAGATAGATGTGTTGGGGGTTGGGGGAGAAAAGTGGTAGCTTTTCTTAGCCTCCAGTCTGTCTCCATATGGTCACAAAAGTGGTTAAAACCCTTCCTAGATGAGCCCAATTCTGTATTTGGGTCTGCCTCTTCTGAGTTTGTTTTTTCCTGTTTTTGGTTAATGAGTATCCCAAAATGGATGTGCCCAAGCATGAATGTCAAATTTTGTGAGTTTGGAAGATAGGGTGATGTTGGTCTTTTTTTGGTCAGAACTGGCTAGAGATTAGGAGAAGAATACTGATAACAACTCCAGGATTCTAAGGAGAGATAATCACTAGTAAGAGGATGAGTCCAAACCCTGACTAAGCTTTCTAGAAGACATATAACTGTGAGGAATATAGTTCAGAGCTATGGTGAAGTGTAAAATACCTATTCAGCAGTTCTCAGCAAGCCTTATATTTAGATGGGGCTTAACTATCAACCTCTTGGGACAGCACAGCTGTAGTTATAAGTTGTTATTGAATTCTACTTTAAGTCTTTCTATCAATGCACATTTATGCTTTGTGGTTGGCATTGCTTTTGGGTATAGAAAATAAATATCTGTCCTATGCCGGATTCATTTATAGTGGGTACCTTTCTTTTCTTCTCTTTGAAAAGACCCTAGACATGAGCCCAAACCCAAAGCCTTAAGCAGATTTTCCGAGAATTTAAGGAGCCAAAGATTATAAGAAAAAAGATCATTTTCTATGTGATCCGACTGCCTCAAGTCTGAACCTAGCCTTCATTGTGTGTATAGGTCTAGAGCAGAAAGGTCCCTTAGAGGTTCTCCAAATGTGCCAGCTCCCTGGGCCCAGTAGCAATTATTCACTGTTAGAAAAAGAAAGGTTTTCCACCTGACTAAAAGTCCAATTTCTGACCCTTCCTAGCTTCACATCCCCAAAGCTTAATTTCATAATCTGCAAAATGAAAATAATAACATTTGTACTTCTTCCCTTTCAGGTCTGTCATGAGAAAAGACTTGGTGAGACAAAAATGGGTGTTGTTATTTGGTGACAGTCAGCAAGAAGGACAGAATCACAAAATTTCAGAGTTGGGCAGGTCCTTGGGAACTACCTAGTACAACCCACAAGTTAACTAAAACTTTATGTGTGTGTGTGTGTGTGTGTGTGTGTGTGTGTGTGTGTGTATCCTCAGCAAGTGGTCATCTGGCTTTTGCTTGAAGACCTTTAATGAAAAGGGATCCTTTTCTTTCTGAAGCTGTAAGTTCTACTTCTGGATAGCTCCAAATATCAGGGAAAGGTTCCTTAAATCAAATTTGCCTCTTTGAAATTTCTACTCACCTCCTCTCTTCTGCTGCCCTCTAGGACCAAGATGAACAAGTGTAATACCTCTTCCATATGATATCCTTCAGAAATTTGAAGATGACCATCAAATCCCCTCCCTTAAGTCTTCTGTTGTTGAGTTTAGGCAAATAGACTTCTTATGTCACACAGATCCTAAACCCTTAGAATCATATGCCCAGGAACTGAACAAAATTGTCTATGATATGTCTAGGGTGGAGTACAGCAAGACTCTCATCTCTTTATTTCTCAATGTAATATCTTTTGTTTAAACCACCATCAACTTTACTTTTTTGGATTTTATATAACACACAAGGTTCATTATAGCATTTTAACCTCTACAAATATACACACACAAATATAGATCTATAGCTGAACATTTTATATGACATAAAGTCAAGCAGAGATCTCTGGGATACTTCATTGTAAACTTTGGCTTTAAACTCTTGGTTCATCTATTCAATCTGTTCCAAATCTATCTAACTGTATTATACATTTACCTATACCTAACTCACCTCTCTCCATCTTTTGTAAAAGAAGAACATGCAATCTTTTATCAAATGTATTACTAAAATCATGTACTCTATTGACAACATTTCCCTACTCCAACAGTTTAGTGACTCCATTAACTTTATTTTATCATGACCTGTTCTTGATGAACCCATCTTGTTTTTTTTGTGATCACTGTTTCCTTTTCTAGATATTCACATACTATCCCTTTAATAATACCTTCTAGATTTTTGTGAGTGTTTGAAGTCAAGCTCCCTGACCTAGAGTTTTCAGATTCCACTCCTCTATCTTAAAAAAACCCTGAACATTGGTCCTTTCCAAATCCTGCCATTATATTTTGCTATGATTTTTCAAAGATCGTAGTAAGCTTCTGCCCCAGTTTAGAAGGCAGTAGGAGCTCCTTGGTATTGTGACAATCCCTTAATTTCATTACATTCCCTCCTGCACCACCACCAGCTGCTACAGCCATCACCTTCTAATCTTGTGCTATATACTCTCATTACCCTACATTGGGTCTTGGTATTAAGATTAGGGCATTTTTGGTCTAATTTCTTGACTTCATGGTGATAGATGGACCCAATCTGCTCAGTCATAATCCTGTTTTTGTAATAGAATCTGAGATCCCCAAGTGGAAGGGACCTTAGAGGATATGTGGTCCAACCCTCTCCAATGACAGATGAGCAAACTGAGTTGCGGGGAGGTTGAGAGATTTGTCGATCTCTCACAAGTAGTGAGGATCAAAAGTAGAATTTGAACACCCTAGAGGTAGTGCTCTTCCCAATATGTGCTCAACCCCTCTTAATTCAGAGTACTGACCTGGCGAAGACTGACTGAAAGACTCAAATACAACATGTCCTATCCAAATATGCCAGATAATAATGGACTCACAATACACTCATACCTAGGTCCACCTGCAAGACCTTTCTCCCACTCAGGTTCTCTCTCTCTCTCTTTTTAATTAGAGTTTTTTATTTTTAAAATATGTGCATGTATGATTTTCAACATTCACTCTTGTAAAACCTTGTGTTCCAATTTTTTTCCTCTCCTCCCTCCACCCCTCCCCTAGATGGCAAGTAATCTGATATATGTTAAATATGTACAATTCTCCTATACATATTTCCACAATTATCATGCTGCACAAGAAAAATCAGATCAAAAAGAAAGAAAACAAAATGCAAGCAAACAACAACAAAAAGAGTGAAAATATTATGTTGTGATCCACACTCAGTCCCTTCAGTACTCTCTCTGGATGCAGGTGGCTCTCTTCATCACAAGACCATCAGAACTGGCCTGAATCATCCCATTCTTGAAAAGAGTCATGTCCATCAGAATTGATCAATGTATAATCTTGTTGTTGCTGTGTACAATGATCTACTCATTTCACTCAGCATCAGTTCATGTGACTCTCTCCAGGCCTTTTTGAAACTATTTTGGTGATCATTTCTTATAGAACAATAATATTTCATAACATTCTTATACCATAACTCATTCAGCCAATCTCCAATTGATGGGCATCCACTCAGTTTCCAGTTTCTTGCCACTATAAAAAAAGCTGCCAAAAATATAGGTTTTCTCTTTTCCCATGCAGAGACTCCTGGGAGCTCAAGCCTGTGCTATTCAGATATCTCACATCTGCAGGTGCTCTCTAACTGAGGAAGAATAATAATAACTAACATTCATATAGCACTCATTATGTGCCAAGCACTTTACAATTTTATCTCATTTGATCCTTACAACAACCCTGGGAGGTAAGTGCTATTATAACCCCCATTTTACAATTAAGCAAACTAAGACTGGATTTTAATTCTTCTCTTCCTGACTCTATCCATTGTACTCTGTCCATTGTACCACCTTGCTTTCTTAGTAGAACACTGGACTCCAGATCTAGGATCCTAAAGCATCACTTGAGTACACCAGCCTCCCTCATCCTTTCTCCTCTCTTACTCTTGACTTCATGGTGATAGATGGACCCAATCTGCTCAATCATATTCTGTTTTTGAAATAGAATCCGAGATTCTTATTATGGTCCCATAGGTCCTAGCGGCAGACTCTTATATGTTGATATTCTCTCATTTTTAATACCACTCTGACTGGTAGTTTTCCATATTCTTTATCTCAATCAATCAATAAGCTTTTAATAAGTGCCTACTGTATACCAGGCACTTCATTTCAATCACTCTGACCACCATGCTGCTCTTGCCCATACTTAACCCACTACACACATATACAGAGTTATCTCTACACTCTGTCACCAAGAATCAGGGGCCATAACTTCCTCCTCCACTTCCTCCACCCCCCAATGTGCTCATTCATTTGTGTTAAATGAATATATTTATATTCTTTAAATATCTAGAAAAGTTAGAAACAGAACCAAATAGTTGTGTACAGCTGCTTTCCCCTCAGCACCTATCTCACACAACTGTTTCCCTTTTAACTCAGATAATGCCATCCGTTTTTGTCCCCAGATTTTGCCTCTGATCTCATTGTGTCCAATTCTTGTTTCCTGACCCAATGCTGATTCCTTACTGAAAATTGCATATTACTCTCTGAATGACCCTTGGCCACACATTTATTTCTTGGAGATTCAGTTCCCTCTTCTGTACAATGGGGATAACAATATTTGCATTAACTACTTTCCTTCAATAGTTGCTTTGAGGAAAATGCTTCTTCTGTTCCCCCAAATTGAAAGAGTTTCCCCTGTCATCCCTAGCTGAGATTTCTGCAGTAGGCTGTCAAAAGTGTTCATCTTTTTTTCTGGTCTGAAATTATGAGCCTGCTTTATTGGTCAGAGGCCGTAATAATTTGAGTTCTTATTTTATAAACTCATTTCTGCACAGTGATATCCTGATAGGAGCAGGAATAATAAATCACAAACATGTCCCCCAAGATTGCATTGTAAATGTCAAACGAGACAGGAAATTGTAATTAAAGAAAGGAAATTTCTACAAAGAAGCACTTGATTTTAAAATGAGCTAAGCACAGAATTTTCTAAGCATTTAATTATAGTCCAATTTCAACTGACTTTGCTTTTGCAGTTATATTTCTTATTATAACTCTCCACTATAATAATCCAATCTCCCAGCTTACCCTGGTCTGGAACATTATGGGGCACAGATGCTAGAGAATCACTTAATCTCCCTAGGCCTCAGTTTCCTCCCCTGAAAATGACAGGCTAGGATTGGCTCATCTCTAAGATCCCTTAGAGATCTGACCTTCCACAGTCTTCTGATCCTTCACAGCTTTGACATTCTGTGTTTCAAGTTTCAGGCCCCTTCCAGGTCTGACATGGCACATTGTATGTTCTAAGGTCTCTCTCAGGTTTGACATGCTAACACTGTATGTTCTAATCTCTCCCAAGTCTGACATAGTAATATTGTGTGTTCTAAGATCTCTTCCATCTCTGACATGGTAATATTGTATATTCTAAGATCTCTTCCAGGTCTAACATGGTAACATTTTATGTTCTAAGGTCTCTCTCAGGTCTGATATGGTAACATTGTATGTTCTTAGTTCTCTCTCAAGTCTGACATGGTAACATTGTGTGTTCTAAGGTCTCTCTCAGGTCTGACATGGTAACATTGTACATTCTAACATCTCTTCCAGATCTGAAATCATAACATTGTATGTTCTAAGGTCTTTTCCAGGTCTGACACATTAACGCTGTGTGTTCTAAGGTCTCTCCCATGTTAACACTATGTGTTCTAAGGTCTCTCTTAAGTCTGACATGGTAACATTGTATGTTCTAAGGTCTATCTTAGGTCTGACATGGTAACATTGTATGTTCTAAGGTCTTTATCAGGTCTGACATGGTAACATTGTATGTTCTAATGTCTCTTCCAAGTCTGACATAGTAACATTGTATGTTCTAAGGTCTCTCCTTAGGTATAACATGGTACATTGTATTTTCTAAAGTTTCTCTTAGATCTGACATGATAATACTGTGTGTTCTAATTTCTTTTCTGGGTCTGGCATGGCTCACAGGTCAGACATGGTATATACACTGTATGTTCTAAGGTCCCTCCCAGTGCTAACATTCCATGTCCTAAGGTCCCATACAGTTTATACATTGTATATCCTATGTTCCAAGATGTTTCCCAATTCTGGAAATCTACATTTTTGTTTTCAGTTTTAATATGCCATGAGTTTATAAATCTAAATATGGATATTATTAATTCTATAAGGTCTAAAATCATGCTGCTAATTAAGATGAAAATCAGAGATATAAGAATTTTAAATCAGATACAATTTCTCTTCTGAGCTATAGCAGAGAGGGATCAGGAGTTATTTTTCTCCTACTGAGAGTTCTGTTTAGACTGTAGCTTCAAGGGGTTTAGTAATGGACTACTTTATTTGGTAGCCTCTGAAACAAGACAAATAGGACCTATCTCTTCCATTCAGAGTACTCCTGGTTTCCCTCTCTACTCAGTTTTGGTCCCCTTGAGAGATGATCACTCCTAGTATTTCTCCCAAACACTGTTGGGACTAAAGAAGGCATGGGATCCATCCCCAGTGTGGGATTCTCTGTTCTTCACCCTCTCTAAAGCTCTATTTAAACAACACTCAGTTGCTGGCATAATCTGAACATCTGAATTCTTGATATTTTTGCTTCCATTTTCATCTGAACATTCAGCATGGTGCCGCTACAACCCAATTCTTACATGGTGTAAGTGGGGTTTAACAGTTGGTTTGCAAACTTGACCAGTCTAGACAGCTCAATGGGATGCCAAAAATCTGCAAACCAATACTTTCCCCTCCTACATTTTCACTGGGAAGGTGGCTAATGCACTGAACTGAATGGTTAAAGATGACAAATTGTATTATGGACACAATATTGGATTTGGAGTCAGAGACCCTACATTCAAATCCCACTTTGCTACTTAGTACCTATGTGACCCTAGAAATCAGTCAACAAGCATTAAGTGCTTACTATGTACCAGTCATTATGCTAGGCACTGAAGATACAAGCATGAAGGTGACATTTTGTCTTTAACAAAAACCAGGGATTCTATGATCCAAGACAAGAAGGGAGAGTATTCCACATGTGGTAGAGTGACAGAGAGAAAAAGCATGGAGGTAGGAAGCTAAATGTCATGTATGAGCCAGTGGGATTGGAGGGGAGATAACAGGAAGAGGAAGTAATATGAAAGATAGATGGGAGCCAGAATATGGAAGGTTTTAAATACTAAGCTGAAGAACTTGGATTACATCCAATTGAGAGCCCTGAAGATTTTTCATCAAGTAAGTGACATATGTTTTAGGAATATCAAGTTGACAAATATGTGGTGATTGGTAATCTAGTGATTATTGGTCTAGTCTAAGCAAGAGGTGATGAAACCCTGAAGTAGGGTAGGGCATGATCAGAATATGGAGAAGGGGATAGTTGTGAGAGAGATTTCATAGGCAGGATTGTCAAGATTGGGACACTGATTGGCTATGGAGGTTGAGGGAGCTCTCATTGTGACTTGGGGACCCCAGTCTCTTAAACACCATGGCAGCTGGTACTTTGGTAGAGTCTACCAAGTTTTGAATGTGTGTTCAGTGACAAACTAACCATATATCATCCCCAAGGTCAGTTTGGCTATGTTTAGCCAAGCTCAGCCACA
Organism: Myrmecobius fasciatus; assembly: GCA_023553655.1. Classification (NCBI taxonomy): domain Eukaryota; kingdom Metazoa; phylum Chordata; class Mammalia; order Dasyuromorphia; family Myrmecobiidae; genus Myrmecobius; species Myrmecobius fasciatus. The sequence goes on along the minus strand of JAJPUD010005067.1, from coordinate 69,855 downwards.
GCTTTGCTGAAGGGTGATTAATTTTCAGTGACATTACCTCTAAAGACCATATACTAAATTGTAGAGGGAGTGTGATTAGCACTAGTGGAAGGAGTATTCATACTCGTGAAATCACAATTCTTTGATGGGCAGAGTCCCTGTTAAACTTTATTTTATTAGATGTGGTCCAAACAAGAGATTTTTGAATTTTGACTCTGTCATCTAACAGTTTGACTTTGGCCTCTGAACATTTGATGAGCAACCATCTATCTATTTATATAAGTAATTGATAGAAATATTAAATAGCACTGGTCTATGTAAGTGAAATGTCCTTGGGATATTTCACTAGAGACTTTAAGTTGACATCAAGACATTACTAACTGCTCCTTGGGTCCAGCCATTCAAGTAGATTAGAATCTACCTAATTATCCACATCTCTTATCTTTTTCACAAAAATAGCACAAGAAACTTGGTCAAAAGTTTGCTACAATCTAAGCAAACTGTACCTATAACATTATTCTAATAATACTAGTTTAGTAATTTTGTTTAAAAAGGAAATGGAGTTAGTCTAGCATGACCTGTTTTTTGATGAAACCAGGTAGGCTCCTTATGATCATTGCTTCTTATTTTCTAGATGTTAACTGATGACCCTTTTAATAAAATGTTCCAGAACTTAGTCAGAAATCCAAGTAAAACTCACTGGTTTTTATTGTAAAGACTATTATCTTCCTTTTTTTTTTTTTGAAAATCAGGACAACTTCTACCATTTTCTGTTTCAATGGCTGATGGTCATCACAACTCTTCACTAACTAAGATCACTAACAATGCTACAGTAGTCACTTCTAGTTTTTTCATTATCTTGGAATTCATGTAAGTTTGTGGACTTGAAGTCATCAAACTCAGGCAAGTGATTTTTTAAAAAAAATATTTCTTACAAATATTATATTTCAACTTCCTATTAGTTATTTTTAAAAATAATCTTCCTAAAATAATGAAAAAATAATAAAAAATATTCTTCCTAATCCAGTGATTATTTTTAGAATGGGAAGTGAGAATCTAGCAATTCTGTATCTCATCATCTTCTGGTATCTTCTGGTTATCAGTGGTCCTTTCCTCTTTCATATTGAAATTTTCCTCAATATAATTTAAAAAACTCTAACCCTTGTACCATCTTCAGCTTTCATCATGATCCTCAGTTCACTCTGAGGATTGGCCCATTTGATACCATTCTTATAGGACTAAGCTACTCTTAGTGTATTCACTGAACTCTTACCTTCATCATCTATGTCTATGGTTTTTTTCTTCTGAAAGCCTAAGTTGATTGGGTATTCTGTGCATCCACATTCTTCTATTTAGATAATTCTCCTTTTTTGTCTCCTCGACAAAATGTTATTTGTATTTTCAGAATTTGATTCTTGGGAGCTACCCAGTGGCCTGACTTCCTCTGTAGAATTTTGATAAAAATACTTTTTACAAAATATTTTAATACTGATCCAATGGACTCTATCTCTTCTTTATCTTGATCTTATAGACCATAATAGTAGACACCATTTATATACTTGTCTTCAACTTTACAAAGCATTTTAATGTATTATCTCATTTTAGTGTTAAGTGCAGTAAATTATGACTATCCTGTTTTAGAGCTGAGAAAACTGAGGCTAAGAGAGTTTAAGGGGCTGGTTTAGGATCACATAACTAGTGCCAAGTTGGCCCTAGATCCAGTACTCTATCCACTATGCCATGTGTCTTCTTAGGACTCTGGATGGAAGTTATCTTGGAGATCCCCTAATCTAACCATTTCATTTGACTGATAAGAACATTGAGTAGTGAGTATGACTTGTTCATGATTAGTAAACATCAGGGTTAGAATCTGGGTTCATGTTTCAGATGATAAGACAGTATTTTGTTTACTATACCACAGTGCTACTGGTGATGATAAAGTGGGGAGGAAGATGGAGATAGAGAGATGAGTGGAATAAGAACACAATCATTATTAGGCTTTTAGGTGGCACAGTGCAAAGAGCACTGAACTTGGCACCAGAAAGATCTGTGTTCAGATGTGGCCTCAAATGCTTACTAGCTGTGTGACCCTGGTCAAGTCATAAAACACCTGTCTGCCTCAGTTTCCTCATCTGTAAAATGAGGATTATAATAATATCTATTTTCTAAGTTTGGGGTGAAAATCAAATGAAATCATATGTAAAGGGCTCCATAAGTCTCCAAGTGCTACATAAATGCTAGCTATTATAGAATAGCACACATTTCAAAAGTATTGTAATTTATTATCACACATATATTATTATTACAAATTGTTCATATATATGCATATGTATATACACATATATATTTCACTTTTTCAATTACATTCAACACACATTTATTTAGCATATGGTAAAGTATCTGTGCTTTAGGTCGATATAAAACTGAGATAAGAAAGTTCTTACTTTCTTGAAGCTTACTTTAGTAGCTTGTAATAACTCTATGAAATCACTATAGTAATAATATCCCATTTCACAGATGGGGAAAATGAGGTTCAGAACAGGAAAGTGATTTATCCAAGTTCTGGAAAAGACTTTTTATGTCCAATCCCTTTCATTTTACAGATGAAGACCTGGAGGTGAAGAAAGATTGTGACCTCCCCAAAGTCACATGGTGGGTATTAAGATCCAGGAATAAAAAAACAAACATTTATTAAACACCTATTGTATGCCAGACACACAGCTTTGTGCTTCACAAATATTATCTTATTTGATTCTCACAACCATCTTGGGAAGTAGGTGCTATTATCTTTACAGTTGAGGAAACTGAGGCACACAGCGTTTAAGAGACTTGCCCAACATCACACAGCTAATAAGTGTATGAAGATAGGTTTGAACTCAGATCTTCCTGACTCCAGATCCACTGCCCCATTTAGCTCCCTCTGTTAAGTAAGTATAAAGACTCGGGACAAATATAAGGCTTCATTTTACCACACTACTGCACTTTACTCCATCCTTAGCATTTGTCAGTCTGGTTGGGTCTGGGCACAAGAAACAGGAGTGGGATCTTTATGTAACATACATAGCTCCAGGGAGAGGTGCTGGATGCAATCCCCAAGGTCAAAGCATCCCAAAGGGGCAAGAGGCTCTGAAATAGGGGAGGCAACAACCTCTTGAAGAAGTCTGATTAAATGGACGCCTTCTTAGCCAGTTATGGCTAGAGTTTGGGCCACCAAACTTTCCTTTTGTCTCATTTGAAAGGAACCATTTTAGGGGCAAGCCTTCCTTTCTCATATTCAGGCTTAGATTCAGGCTGTCAAGAGACTTGTTTCTTTCCTGTGAAAATCCCTTTATCACTTCAAAACAATTTTGAAGGCAATATGGGGAGATTTCCAAAGAAATTATTATTTTTTTAAAAAGGCTTTCTCTTATAAATATCTTCCCAGGGAGATATTTATTTAGAAAATACAGAAGGTGGGTCCGTGGAAATCTTCTTACCCATTGACATGCAAATGCTTGTGCCCTACTGCTTAGCCTCCTTCTCCAGTATCCCCCTCCCTCTCTTCCAGAGTCTGGTGGCTAACTGAGCTCTGATGACCCTTTTGGAGAGATATCCTAAGGAGAGGGAATTTGACTGGAGAAAAATTTCTGCCCCTGTATGGGACTCAGTTTCCTCCTCTGTAAAACAAGAGGATTGAGCTGGAGAGTTTCTCAGGCAGGCTCTTCCCATTCTAAATCCTATAATCCCGTGATAAAGAGCTTATACAATAATGATTATTTACTGCTTATTATCAAAACCCATCACTTATATTTGCCTCAATACTTTAAAAATGCTTTCATGGACATTATTTCATTCAAGCCTCATCAGAGCTTTGGCATCAGGTCCAGAAGAGAAATGTGTTGTTCATTTGACAGATAAGGAAACTGAGGTCCTGAGGAGATTGTGATTCCCCCAAGGTCACACGGTAAATTAACGGCAATAATGAGATTAGAATTCAGGTCTCCTGATTCCAGGACCAAGGCTCTTCCACATTTGAGTCAATAATTATATTTCTAAAGCACAGATCCAAGCATATCACAATTTCTCACTCTCTACCTCTACCTCAATAAACTCCAGTGACTCCCAATTACCTCTGGGATCAACTACACAATCCTCGGCTTGATTTTTCAAAGCCTTTTATAAGTCAGTTGCTGTTATTGCTTGTTGTTCATCCTTCACACAACCAAGGACATCATGAGGATGATATCTTGACTTGGGAATGAATTGGATTTGAATAAGAGCTTTGCAAAAGTCATCAGCCTTACTCTTTCCTCCAGAGTCATCATTGTCCAGTAGCAAGGCAAAAATCAAGATGACTGACCTCAAGGAGCTTACAGTCTCATGGGAGAGAGAATATCTGGACAAATAGGCACTTTCACTGATTATCATCTCTCCTGTAGGGATTGGAAAGCCTTTTCTCCTAAAATACCAGCTAAACACTCACCTTCTTCAAGGAGCATTTCCCAGTCACCCTTCATTCTAGTGTCTTCTCTCTGATACTACCTTCATTTTATTCTGAATATTTCTTGTTTATATATTGTCTCTTCTTTTAAAGAGTGAATTTTTTAATGTCTGGGACTATTTTTCTGTATCCTCAGAATTTCAGACATAAATAATAAAACATTGATATGTGTTTGATTGTTCAATCGATTGAACAGGGTCCACTTGGAGCCACTGGTAAGGAATAATTGGATTCTTCAAGGACATTAGCTCTCCTGAGGGGCTGACTTAGACATAGGCTCTTTGCAAAGTAGTGTTTCTTGATCAGGGCCTAATAGATCCTTCTCAGTCATGCTGTGAACTTTCCAAGTATTTAATGCTCTTGAAAATTTGAGGAAGGGAAGAAAGATTTGGGGCATAGACTCTCAAGCTTTTTGAAAAAGGTATTCCTAGCATCTCCCTACCCAATTTGAAATTGAGAAGGACTTTGGCCCCTAGAAAATATCCCTTCCTCTTCTGTTTTCCCCCCAAACTTTGTTGGGTGTAGGAAGGGGAAAGGATAAAGTAGTAATGGGAAGATTGAGGGGGAGACGATAGAGAGGAAATGTATGAAGAAGGATAAAAGAAGAGAGAGGAGGTGTAGAAAGGGGAAATAGAAAAATGAGAAAAAAGAAGAGTGGAAGGAAGGGATAGGAGGAAGAGCAAGAAGAGAAGGGGTAGAAGAGGAGATAATGAAGAGTTGGGTGAAAAGAAGAAATAAGAGGAAGGCAAAGAGAATGAGGATGAAGAAGGAGGAAGGGATAAAGATAAAGGAGGAAGGAGGGAAGACATGATCCTTTCAGGAAATGGGGGTACTCAGCTAGTCAGCCCTGCTCTCAAACTATGGTCCCCCGTAGAACTCCAGAGATAAGAAAAAAAATTCACTGGGGAAGTGAGTTAGGACTTTTTATCAGATTATTCAAAAGCAAAGCAAAGTGATAGGTAAGATTATAAAATAGGGGTCTCCAAAGGTCACCTATCTGAGCACTTGGAAGAGAAGTAACTTCAGTTTCCTTTCTAATGCTACCACCTCTATCTCAGATTCAATAGTGAGAGACCCTTTCAGGCATGAACTCCAGGCATGATGCAAGGTATCAGGCAAATTTCCTCTCAGAAGACCTTCCCTCATCCCTCTCCCCATCTCACTGATATCCCAGGAATCATGTAAGTTCTGAGAGATCCATCATGGAAAAGAGTGGCTAAAAATCTATCTAGACTTGGGAATCAGAAAGACTGGTTCAAATGCTACCTCTGATATTTACCAACTGTGTGTCTCAGTTTCCCTATTTATTAAATGATGGAATTGGATGTAGTTTCTAAGGTCCCTTATAGCTCTAAATCTATGATTATATGAAAGATTATGGGTGCAAAGGTGAAGGGAATAGGAGAGTTTGAAAAGCATGAAGCTGCCATGGAATTTTGTTTTCATTCTTGCTCTCCTTACTGCCCCAACACCCCTAGCCCTTCATTATTGCTACATTTTCCCTGTCCGTGGTTCTGATTTTCATCTTCCCGGCTCACAGAGAGGTCAGCAGCTTCCTTAAAATTTAGGGTCTCCCCCACATGTGCAAGAATGTTTGTGGCAGCCCTTTTTTGTAGTGGCTAGAAACTGGAAACTGAATGGATGCCCATCAATTGGAGAGTGGCTGAATAAATTATGGTATATGAATGTTATGGAATATTATTGCTTTGTAAGAAACGACCAGCAGGACAATTTCAGAGAGGCCTGGAGAGACTTGCATGAACTGATGCTGAGTGAAACAAGCAGAACCAGGAGATCATTATACACGGCAACAACAATACTATATGATGATCAACTCTGATGGACATGGCTCTCTGCAACAAAGAAATGTCTCAAACCAGTTCCAATTGTTCAGTGAAGAAAGCCATCTACACCGAAAGAGAGGGATATGAAATGTGGACCACAACATAACATTTTCATGCTCTCTAATGATGTTTGCTTGCATTGTGTTTCCTTTCTCTGATTTTTTTTCTTGTAGATAGGATTTTTTTTGTACAACAACTTGTCAAGTATTTTATCATTATTAACATGTAGTGGACTTCCTGCCATTTAGAGGAGGTGAGGGGACTGGGGGTAAAATTTGTAACAGAAAGCTTTGTAAAGATCAATGCTGAGAAACTACCCATACATATGTTATGCAAATAAAAAGCTTTAATAAAAAAAATTTAGGGTCTCCAAGTGAGGAGCCATCTTTTGACCCTCAGTCCAACACAATCCTCTTATCATCTGCATTTCTATCTGCCTATATCTCATTAGATCAAAATGCTTTTCAGGGGTGGCGGGTTGAAGGAAAGCCACTGTGTACCTCACTGGTAGAACAACACATCAACAACTGTTAGAGCTGACTTGAAGGTTAAATATTAGGAAGGAATCCAATTTCTCTTGTCTCTTCAGCTCAGCGGCGTGTTAGATTGTGGCTGAGTGTGTGTGCTCATGGAGCAGGGGATACAGAATACTCTAATCAATTCCCACTGCTTCACTCCTGGTCTCTCCTCATATCAGGCCCCAGCCTGGGGGCAGCCAGCCAGTAGCTTCCCAAAAGCCAATTGCCCACAAATAAAAATTGGGCCCTGCTGTGAGAAGAGGAAGTAAGTGTTTCATTCCCTCCCTCTCTTGATTGATCCCTTCTTAGGTGGCATTTGGGAAGAGGAAAATGAAGAACAGGGAGGAGGTGTGAAGTGGTGGAAAGCTAATTGAGCTCAAGGTCAGAAGACTTGAGTTTGATTTCCAGCCCCCTTATTTGCCTACTGCATAATCTTTAACAAATTACTTCGTTTTTTTCTGGGGCTGTTTCTTCCTCTGGAATATGAGTTGGTCAGACTAGATGATATCCCTTCTAGTTCTAAATACTGTGAACTGATTAAGGTAAAAATCCTACTTTTGATAATTCCTAATCTTGTGACTGTGAACAAATCATCTAATCTTTATAACCCTCAGTTGTCTTCTCTGTAGAAAGGTGTATATGTCTATGTGTATCTAAATATCCTACCTGGTGGGGGGAAAGAGCTTTGCAAATCTTAAAGAACTATAGAAATACAAGCTGTTTGCATGCTTTAAGGGATGAAGTCAGGAAAACCTGAGTTCAAATCCTGTCTCTGATACTCACTGTGTTATATGTGGAAAGCTATTTAACCTTTTAGTGACTCTTGGAACATTCTAAGACTAATAGATATTTATAAACATGTCAAATAATAGATGAGTTGCCAATCTGCACTGGTGAAGGAAATTTCCACACTATGAGTTCTACTTCCCTATAACCCCCCCCAACCCCAACTCCCCAGGTAAATTCCTTGAGTACAGTGTCTCTTTATTTTTTAGTCTTTGTACTCATAGAGCCTAGCAAAGTGAGATATAGTAGGAATTTAATAGATGACTTCACTATGCTAATGAAATCTTAGATGTGTAACAATCACCCCCAAATATTATGAACACAGTTTCAGAGTGAAGCCAAAACCTAGTCTCTCCTGAGCAAGCTCAGGGTGGTAAAGCCAGCTTATCAAATGAAAGAATTCATTTTTAAAATTATTTTTTCCCTCCTGGTGCCTCATGTTGACATTGAGAAAATGAGCTATCTTAGAGTGTGATTAAAGCTCGGCTGCCATCGGTGGCGCCTGTCTGTCCTTCCATCCATCTAGCCCAACAGTTGTGCAGTGGAGTGAGTGCCTGCCTGCTTGTCTGTCTTTCTGTCTGTCTTTTTCACCGGTCTGGTCTGCTTCACCAGGAATGAGCAGTTTGAAAGGTTGTTGCTGCCGCAGGGGAAACAAGGCTTGAAATTAACTTTTTCCAATCCATGGACAAAATTAAACAGAGCTGTTTGAGCCATACAAACAACAGTTAAATGGGACTCATTATACTTTCCCCTTTGGAAGCCTACAGGAAACTGCTAGGGTGTGGAAACAGTTTCCCTAGGCACTGTGGTGTGTGGGAAATAGCCCTGAACTATAGGTCAAGAGGCTGTTTTAGTCTTGGCTTTACCATTGATGGATTGTGACATTCATTGGGAAAATCCCTTGCCCTCTCTAAGCCTTCACCTATAAAATAAGAGGGTCAGGTTGATTTCTGATTTATAAGGCTAAGTCTACTTCTTCCCCTCATCTCTTTGAGTTATTGCAGAAGATGAGATGAGTTGAGCCAAGCCCTGTGAGATTTTTTGGAAAGTCGGTCCCGCAAGAAAGAGCTGATTAGTTAGAAGTCACTCAGCATCAAGAGCTCTGTAGTGCAGAAAAAGCCTGGCACAAGAACTTAAGAGTCTTGGGTTCTGAGTCTGGACTTTTAATTTATTAACTATATGACCTTGAGAGATTCCCTTTTTACTGGGTGTCCATTTCCCCTTAACTGGGAAGTTAAACTAGAAGATCTCTAAGAAGCTTTGGATTATCTAGGATTATAGACCAAGAACTAAAGGGGACTTCAGAGACCTTTTCATTTTACAGATAGGGAAACTGATGCCCAAGAAGATTAAATGATTTCTTCAGGGTCATAAAGTAGTAACTTTTAGGGGAAGGGGATTTGAATCCAAGTCATCTGTTTCCAGAGGCAGTATTCCTTCCACTCTACCATACTGCCTCCTTGTGCAATGAAAAAAAAAATAGACAGGGCATTGGAAAGAACAGTAAATGTGGAACTGGAGAAACATGTTTTAAATGTTTAATTTTTAAATGTTTAAATGTTTAATTTTTTTAAAAATTAATTTTTATTTTAAATTCCAAATTATCTCTCTTACCTTCCCCCACCCACTGAGAAGGCAAGAACTATGATGCCTCTTACATGTATGCAAAACATTCCCATATTAGCTATGTTATTAAAAAAAAGAACAAACGAGAGTGGGGAAAATGTTTCAATTTGCACTGAGTTCATTGGTTCTTTCTTTAGAGGTGGATGGTATTTTTCACTAGTCCTTTGGATTGTCTTGGATCATTGCTTCAGCCTAGTTAAGTATTTCATGTTGATCACTGTTACAATATTTCTCTTACTATGTATGTTCTGGTTCTGCTCATTTCACTTTGCATCAGTTCATATAAGTTTCCCCCAGTTTTTCTGAAAGCATCCTGTTGATCATTTCTTTTGTCCTAATAGTATTCCAACATAATTATATGCCACGATTTATTCAGTCATTCTCCAACTGATGGGCATCTCTTCAGTTTCTAATTCTTTGTCATCACAAAAAGAGGTGCTATAAATATTTTTGTACATATAGATCTTTTCTTCTTCTTTGAGCTCTTTGGGTAGACCCAATAATGGTATTGATGAGTCAAAAGATAAGCATAAGATGATATGCCCTTTGGGGATTTTGAATCCCAGCTTTATCACTTATCATCTGTGTAATTTTGGCCAAGTACCTAAGTCTTTTTGGACCTTGGTTTCCTCATCTATAAAATGATAAGAATGTATTATATGGCTTTTGAGTTCCCTTGAGCTGTAAAGATTTCCCAGTGTAGCAGAAATAACACTGGACCTGGGAGTCAGGAAGATCTGGTAAAAATTTCATTTCAGATACTAGCAGTGTCAACCCTGGGAAGGTCACTACCCTGACTTGTGCCTCAGTTTCCTCATCTGTCAAATTAAGATGATGACTTCAGTGGTATGTAAGGATCCTTTCATCTCAAAAAGCCTTCCCCTGCTATCAGTAAATATTGTCTTACATTGGGACTCACTAGGACTAGAGAGTCACTAGTAGACATATCAAGGACATCCAAGACAGAAGAGATTTGGGGCAGCATGGTGTAGAGAGAAAGCACAAATGGAACATGGATAGATGTCTCCCCTCTCTGACTCAGTTTCTTTTTTGGTAAAATGGGAACAACAATATAGTACTTGTTCTACTTCCTTCACTGGGCTATGAGATAAGCACTTGGAAAATATTAAGGCATTGCTGGAAATTGATATTTTTGAGCTTCTCGTCAGTCCCTTTTCAATACCAGACAAATTAAACCAAGGGATTTTATTTGTGAAATGGGAGGGGGTGGAGGTGGGGTGGGGTGAGGAAGTGGGGGAGTAGGAGGGAGGAGAAGTAGGAGAAAGGGCCTTTCAAGTCTTATAATTTGCAGAAACCAGCAGGGGAGAACCAAAATCCTGACTGAGTCAGGGCAATGACCTGGTCATGACTATCTGTAGTCAAGGCAACATTGGTCCCATCCAGGGGCAAACAGTAGAGCATCCATTTCTTTAACTGTAAAATGAGGGAATTGGAATAGAAACATAAAATAGAATCACCTCGAACCATAGATAGCCAATAATTCAATTCATTAAACATTTATTAAGTACCTACTATGTGTAAGGCAGCTAGGTGGTGCCATAGTGCACAGAACACATAGCCTGGACTCAGGAGGACTCAGGAAGACCCTGTTTGTTTCCGTTTTCTCATCTATAAAATGAGCTGGAGAAGGAAATGGCCAGTATCTTTGCCAAGAAAAACCCAAATAGGGTCACAAAGAGTCAGACATGACTGACAATAATTGAACAACAAAAATATGCAAGGTACTGTGCTAAGCTCTGGAAACACAAAAAGAGGCAAAAGATAGTCACTACTCTCAAAGAGTTTGCAATTTAATGGGGCTATATGAAGTGTTGGAGTGACTTGAGGTTGATCAATGAAGTTAAGTAGACCAAGTCAGACCATGGTTAAGGTCCTAATTAAAAGCCAACATGAGTTTAGTGCAATGGGAAGAGCATAAGATTCATAGTTAGAAGACCTGGGTTCAGATCCTGGCTATGAAACTTCTAGTCTAGAACCTTTGGCAAATCACTTTAGGTAGACTTCCAAGAAAGTAACAGGATTAGGTAATCTCCAATGTTTTCTCTAATGTCTCACTAAAGTTTAAGTCCTCATTTTCTCTTCCTAGATTATTCTAATAAGGTCCTAATTGTTATCTCTAAAGTCTCTATATTATTCATATAGCTCCCAAATTGATTTTCTTAAAGCAATGATCATGAATTTACCCTGCTGAAGAAAGCCCAGTGGCTCCCTATTACCTCTCGGCTCAGATACAAACTCCTTGCTTGACATTAGAGTCTTTCTCAATTTGATCTGAACTTAGTTTTCAGACCACATACTCTATGATCCAGCCAAATGATTCTTCTTACTCTTTCTCATACACAAGACAGTAACAAAGAGAGGATGTGAGCTTCAGCAGCTCTGGAAATGGCACTTTCTGCAAAAATTCCTTCTAGATTACACTTTTGTCTTAGTATTGATACATAAATCCTTACCTCCATTTCTTAAAACCTCTAGTTTCTTTCAAAACTCTGTTCAAGAGCAGGTTTTCCAATCTTCTTAGCTGCTATTTAGCTCTCCATCAGTAAAAAAAAATTCACTCACTCACTCACTCACTCACTCTATCTATCTATCTATCTATCTATCTATCTATCTATCTATCTATCTA
>JAJPUD010005067.1:0-57965 GCA_023553655.1 Myrmecobius fasciatus | reverse complement strand
CTATCTATCTATCTATCTATCTATCTATCTATCTATCTATCTATCTAGAACATATGTGTATTTGTGGTTTACTTGATGGATCACAAGTTCCTTGAGGGCAAAGACAGATTCATTTTTCTCTTTGAATCCCCAGTGCCTACTATGGTTCTTGACATACAGTAGGTACTTAATGAATGTTTTTTGATTGATTGATTCTGAATCTAGAATCAGGAGCTTTTAACCTGGAGGCCATGGACTTGCATTTTAATGTAATGGTACAATTTAATGTACAATTTGTACATGTAAATGTGCAATTTAATGTAATGTAATTAATGAAATTCTATGAACTTTCTTTCTTTTTTTTTTTTGCTGAGGCAATTGGGGTTAAGTGACTTGCCCAGGGCCACACAGCCAGAAAGTGTTAAGTGTCTGAGGTCAGATTTGAACTCAGGTCCTCTTATCTTCAGGGCTGGTGCTTGATCCACTACACCAACTAGCTGCTCCCTGAATTTTATTTTATGCATTTAAAAACATAAAAATCCATTCTGAGAAGGGATTGATAGGCTTCATTAGGCTGCTAGAGGAGTCTGGAATAAAAAAAATGATTAAGAACCCTTGGTCTAGAGAGACACATACACAAAGATGTACACAGAGAGAAAGAGAGATACACAGAGAGATTCAGAAAGAAAGGAAGAAGAAGAAGAAGAAGAAGAAGAAGAAGAAGAAGAAGAAGGAGAAGAAGAAGAAGAAGAAGAAGAAGAAGAAAAAGAAAGAGAGAGAGGGAGAGAGAGAGAGAGAGAGAGGAGGGAGAAAGAGGGACGAGAGAAATAGAGGAAGGGAGGTGGGGAGGGAGGGAAGGAAGGAGAGAACTTTTTTTTAGCACTTCCTATCTTCATAGGCAAGTATACTAAGTGCAGGAAGTACCAATAAAAGCAGACATATCAGCCTTTATGTTTAAGGATCTTATATCCTAATAGGAAAAGATATTGAAGTGAAATTGGGAATTCAGGAGGGGAAAGAGTACCTGAATGGGGTCGAAGTGGTTGGTGAGAAGAAGGAAAAGGCATCCAGAGAGAGAATTGAAGCACAAGTGAGATGAAATATGGGTGGAGCCCTTCCTGAGACAGTCGGCCCAGCCTGAGATAGGCAGGGGAATGAGGCCTCTGGGGCAGAGGCTTCTCCAGGATGGGAAGGTAGTTGATGAGGAGGGGAAATCTATGAGGTAGGATGCTATTGATTAGGAGAGATTTAAAACTAATTTTACTGATCTCTCATGAGTCTAGAAATGAAAGCTCCTCCCTATTTATCATAAAGGCTCAGAATTTCTGATGCCCCACTGTCTTGCATCTTGGAGTATTTTTTTTCCATCACACTATTATAAGCAGCTGGTACATCTTACAATTTCTCCTTATACTGGAGAAGGCAAGTATGAGACAAACTGTGGACAAGAAGGAAAGGAAGGTAGGGAAGGTCACTATCAGTAAGACAGTGTACAGAGTAAATAGATGGAAAATGAAGGAAGAAAGTAAAGGCAGGAGGAGTTGTGTAGAGAGGGCTACCTCTCCTTTAGGTATCCAGAAAGAAATACAAAAGGATTTCTTGAAGGAGTGACATTTCAAGGGTGACTGAACCTCACCTTTCTTTTGTCATACCTTCCAGCATCTGAAAGGCCTCCCTGGAGATGATCATGGTTCAGGTTCCAGGGTCACTAACCCTCTCAGGCAGTGAGGGAGCCTAGTCAGAGAAGTCAAAGTACATTATTATCATCATGTTATATTGTTATCATGTTATATTAATATTAACATGATGTTAATATAATTTTTTTGTTGTTTAGTCATTTGATCATATCTAACTCTCATGACCATATGGACCACAGCATATCAGACCCTTTTATCCTCGGATATCTCCCAAAGTCTGTCCCAGTTTCTGTTCTTTGCTTCATGACATTATCTATCCAACTCATTTTGTTACCTCCTTCTTTTGCCTTCAATCTTTCTTAACATCAGGTTGAATCCTGTTCTCTCATCATCAAAGTATTCAGACTTCAGCTTCAGTATTTGTCCTTCTAGTGAATAGCCTGAATTAGTTTCTTTAAGTATTGGTTGGTTTGCTCTCCTTGTTGTCCAAGGCAATCTCAAAAGTCTCTAGTATCACAATTTGAAAGCATCCATTCTGAAGAGCTCAACTTTCCTTATGGCCCAACTATCCCATTATCATCACAAAAAGACTACTTCGATGTGGAATCATAACCAGGTGGGGCAACTGGGACTTTGTCCCAGAGTGCCAAAAAGTGGTGAGGGTGTTGTCAACTGAATTTGGCCAGACTACAAAGATTCCTAGTTATGGTTCTGCTTCAGTATTTCAATGATCTGTGGTTTCATTGTTGTAGATGTGGCTTTCATGAATGGTAGTGTAAGCAATCCCCATCCCTGCACATCTTAATGGAAGGTCCTTGTGAATTGCTATAGCCAAAGAAATTTACCCCCGGTGTTCAACTTTCTAAGGATATAGCTCTCCAATATGAGCAAGGCTGGTCTTAGACAACAATACAGTCCATCTCTGTGTCCATACTCCAAAACATTTCCTGTATGGTAGGACCTTGTGCTACCCTAGCAGTCTTCAAGATTGCAGGGTAACTCTATATCATGAAACACTGGTGGGTTTTACTAGAATATCATCATCCTTATTATTCATATAATTAAAAGAACTCACATATAGATTGAATCATAGAAGCACACAATTGGAAAGAATTCTAGAAACCAACATCTATTTAAATTAGAGATGGGGAACCTTTTTTTCTGCCAAGGGCCATTTGGATATTTATAATATCATGTGCAACCATTCAAAATTATCAACTTATAGAACTCAAGCAGTGGGAGGTACCTAGTTTTAAGCTTGTCATTACTTGCAGTTGCCTTAGCAAATGATTTCATGGTTCTTATATGGCCCATGGGCTGGACGGTCCCCACCTTTGATCTAAATCATAAATCTCCTTTATTATCCTTCCAAGAAATGAGCATCAGTATAAAGACTTCTGGTTATGGGAAACTCATTACCATCCTAGGTAGTCTATTCCATTTGTGAACAGCTTTTATTATTCCTACCAATAATAGTTCATCTTTCAATACAATTCAATTCAATTTGTCAAGCATTTGTTAAGTATCAACTTGGTCTAAAGAACTGTGCTAGGGCATACAAGGGGATACAAGGCACAAATGAACAGCACCTGTCCTCAAAGAGCTTATATTCTAGAGTTCTATAACACTTTGTATTTTAAAAGTACCTGATTGGATTGTCATGACAAGTTTGGGAGTTAGGGACATAGGATTATGGGATCATAGGTTTAGTGGAAGTATTATAATCCACATTACACAGATAAGGAAAATGAGGCTTACATCTTAGTGTGGCTTGTCTAAGGTAATGTGGCTAGTAAATGGACTCAAACTCAGGAACTGAATCCCTCCATTCTTTCCACTATATCATTGCCTCATGAACTAATGCCTCCTTGGCTCTTGGATACAAGCATTGTTTCTGTGACTATTCGGTTCCTATGGATTTAGCCAAGGGCAAAAATAAACGGTTACCTGGTAGTGTTATTTGAGTGGGTCTAAAAAGACTATCCATTCTTCCCCCAAAATCTCCTACTCTCATTGATTGTGAAATCTATCATTAGGAATTCATAAGATAATACTAAACTCTCAGAGAGGCAAATGATTTTCAATATCATCTCATCCAAACTTCCTAGAATTCATAAATCATTTTTATAGTATTCCCAAAAGGTAGCTATCTGGCTCCAATGACAGGTAACTTTGTACCTGAGAGGCAGCCCTCCTGATAAGGAGACTCATCAAATCCTTCCCACATTGGGTACCAGAGCTCCAAGGAAAGGCCTTTACCAATTTCCCCACATAGCTATGGGGTTGTCCCTGCTTGCAGTGAGGACCTTGTTTAAAAATGATCATGCCCTACTATAGCTGGGACTCTCATGGATCAGCATGTGGAGTTCAAAACTTTTTTTTTTTCCTGCGGATGCATAAAAGACTCACCAAGAAGGGGATGGATAGAGCTTTTTTTATGCTCCATCTCCTTCCTTCCTACCAGAGAATGAAGGGCTGGAAGGAACATTTGCTGGCACCCTCTGAATTCTGGATTCATTGGAAAGATTAAGTCAGATTAAGAAATTCACACTAACAAGCAGCACTTAATTAGATTTGGGAAAGTAGGGGAATGTAAGGCCATAGGATGCTCCCAGGAAAATGTAGGTGGTTAGAATCCACTCCCACCCTCCACCCAGTCTAGCTTGGATGGCATCTCCTTAGATGAGCTTGTCTGTACCTCTAGTCACCCTCTGGCAGGAGACTCCTCCTCCTCATCCAGCTCCTAATAATGGACGACGTTATCTGCCTAATCAGACTAATTAGCATGGGGAACAGAGACATAATCATAATCGAATGCAAATGCCAGTTTCACAAAATGAAACCACCATATGTGCCGTCATTAGCGAACTCTGGGCATTTTTTATAAATCATATTTATTAGTTTGTCAACAAATCAAGTTCTAAATGTGAAAGGCACTATTAGTGCTACTATTGAGTAACAAAGTTAGCCCTATTGGCTAAAGAACTGGTCAGGGAGAGAGGGACTTGAGAAGCAGAGGCCATTTCATAGGGGCAAGGTGGATTCAGTTGCTGGACGTACCCTCAGTGGAGGGCTTGTTGTCCATGTAGCAGTCTTAAGTCTGGTCTTCCCACAGAGTATGTTGGGAGATCTTGATTGGTGAGGTAGAACATACCTCACGAGCCCAAGAATTGGAACCTACTTGGTGCCTAAGAAGGTGTTATCCCTCTAGTATTTGGTGCACCAGGAAGAATGGCTTCTCCATGGTGATAAAATGGCAGGTGTATCCTTTCCATCCATTGCTGGATGAGCTCTTCCTTTACTGGTCAAAGTATGTCATAGCTTAGAAGGACCTAAGACACCATCAAGTGTAACCCTTTCCCATTTTACAGAAGAAAAGTAAGTGAATTGCTCAAGATCACGCAATTCGTAAATGGTAGAATCACTAGAAGCTAGATCTCTTGACTCCTAGTCCAGCACTGTTTTCACCATACTAATTGGCCAAGTTCTCTCCATTACCTGTTAAAATGACACATTTAACCAAGACTTCTCTTCCAGAGTTGAAAAATGCTACAAATAGCTGAGAGGCAGGGCAAATTCAGAAAAATTAACCAATCAGCAAGGAGCTGGCAAGTTCATTTTCATGATCCCATTTTACCTCATAACTGGAAAAGACCTCAGAAGGCATTAAACTCTGTTTTTCTGAGTAGTTATCACCTCTATGGCAACCCCCAACAAATAACCTTGGTTCAAAGACTTTTAGCGACTGAGCTCACTTTACAAGGAAATCCTTTCCATTATTAGATAACTTATTGTTATTAATGTGTTTAGTTAGTAAGGTAGTGGGATTGTTAGAAAGTTCCTGCTTAAATTGAATCAAAATCTGCCTCTCAGCAACTTCTTCCTATTCCTAACCTGCTGCTATTTCTGTCCTCTGAGGACAAGCAGAGGAAAGTAAAGTCCTTTTTTCCAATCTTGTCCTTCAGTTGCTTGAATGTAGCTCGAATGTTCTCCAAGTTAATAACCCCAGTTCCTTCATCAGAACCTTATATGGTACGATTCTTTGTTTTTAAGCTTTTTATTTTCAAAACATATGCATAGATTGTTTTCAACATTCAATTTTGCAAAACCTTGTGTTCCAAAATATTTTTTTCTCTCTCCCTTCCCCTCACCCACTCTTTTAGGTGGCAAGTAATCCAATATATGTGCAATTCTTCTATATATATATATATATGTGTATATATATATATATATATATATATTTCCACAATTATTCTGCTGCACAAGAAAAAATCAGGTCAAAAAGGAAAAAATGAGAAGAAAACAAAATGCAAGCAATTAACAACAAAAAGTAAAAATACTATGTTGTGATTCATACTTAGTCCCCATAGTCCTCTTTCCTCCATCACAAGACCATTGGAACTGGCCTGAATCACCTTGCTTGTTGAAAAGAGCCATGTCCATCAGAATTGATCATTGTATAATCTTCTTGTTGCTGTGTACCATGTTTTCTTGTTTCTACTTAGCAGCATCAGTTCATATAAGTCTCTCCAGGCCTTTCTGAAATCATCCTGCTAATCATTTCTTACAGAACAATAATATTCCATAACATTCATATACCATAACTTATTCAGCCATTCCCCAACTAATGGGCATTTACTCAGTTTCCAGTTTCTTGCCACTACAAAAAGGGCTGCCACAAACATTCTTGCACATGTGGGTTCCTTTCCCTCCTGTAAAATCTCTTTGGGATATAAGTCCAGTAGAGACACTTGTGGATCAAAGGGTATACACAGTTTGATAGCCCTTTGGGCATAGTTCCAAATGGCTCTCCAGAATGGTTGGATCAGTTCCAACTCCACCAACAATGCATTAGTGTGCCAGTTTTCTCACACCCCCTCTCATCATTATCTTTTCTATTATCTTAGCCAATCTGAGAAGTGTGTAGTGGTATTGCAGAATTGTCTTAATTTGTATGGTATGATTCTTAATCTCCTTTTTCACCCTAGTTACTCCTCAAGTTACTAGATGGTAAAAGCCCTATCTGGATGTGAATCTAGGGCCTTTGATACCAAAGCCACAATAAGGAGTTCTTTATAAATGTCTAAATTCCCACCTTCAAAAAATAATTATTAGCAACAAGGAAGGAGGTAGAGAAGCATGAATGGGCTACCAAAAGCTTAATGGAGTCCATCCAATTATGATTTAGGGTAAAAGGAGTTATTTAATCTTGTTTTGGGCTGAGTTCAGTTTACTACTGTCAGACTGGTCCATTTTTTGGTGATTTATAATGTGTTGTGTGAGAGAGTAGGGAAATGAAATCAGCTAAATCTCCAAGAAACTTTCTGCAGTTCAGTCCTGGTCATCCAGGTTTTCATTCCTGCTTCTCTCAGTGCTGTGTAGACCCATCTTATTTATCTTAATATGCCCTTTCTCTCTAGATGTGGTTTGTATAAAACTCAAGGAAAGCTTGCAATTGGTATGATTTGTTCATATATGCTGAGATATTTCTTCCCTTTCAAAAAGTTATCTTTTTAGGGGTTCTGGATCTTTTCAGCTTGACTGAGGTTGATACCCAGACCAATAAGAAGGAGATTATTTTGAGAAACACAAAATCAATAGGACTCTACAAATTCTCGTTGCAATGGGTTAAGGAGGATTGTGGTATACAACTGATGGGATACTTAGGGCATAGGGAGGAAGAACACAAAGCTGAAGTCTAAGTCTCTGTGGTCAGGTCCCCGCTGTTCCAAAAATTCAGGTCACATCCTAATCCCAGAGTGACCTATGTGTCTTTCTTAAGTACAGATGGGATGAGAAGTGTCTTTCAAGTCTGTGTCAGAATTAACCCTCTAAGGACAAATATTGATACTTATTTCTGTCCAGGAATATGGGGATAGAAAGAGGAAGCTCATGATTGTGGGGCTTTCATCACCTCCCTTTCCCCATCCCACCTTTTGTCTGAGTTTCACAAGGATAAGAAATTCATGTTGAGATATGGCTTCATATTTCAAATCTGCTACTTACTGGAGTGACTTTGGGCAAAGCTGAAGCTAAAGATACAGAGCAAGTCCACTCTTCTAGCTGTTAGCATTCTGTGACCTGGGCTTGGTCTCAGATAAATGCAGTTTATGACTCTGTGATTCTTTCTGGCCCAATTTTGTGGACAGCACCAGGACCAGACATAAGAGATACTTCTCCTCCTGGGGTAGATGGGCGACTAAGAGTTCTCACCTTCCCATTGACAACCTGGCCATAAAGTGAAATGTCGTGAAACCTTTATTATCCTGCAGGTGATCATGCAGCCAAGCTGTTGGTAATTTGACTGTAAAATTTTTACAGAATTCATTTTTCAGTTCCTAGCTTTGGATGGAGGCAGGATCTTGGATCAGCAATTTCGCAGTCTCTTTTTATCTTGTCTCCATGCTCCCCCTCCCACCATCACGCCATCTTCTCCAAACATGAGATTCCCTCCTTCTACCATCATATTGCATTTATGGCCGGTTACCTGGTGGGGGGTTGGAGATGGGGAGACTAACCAAAAAGTGGCTTGTACACTCTGCATTCTCCCATGAGTTTCCATGGAATAACCTCAATTTCCATTCCCACTCATTCTTAACTCCCCAGGTCTAGTGTGATAAAAGAGATGGTTTGGGGGAATTTGGGGGGAATGGTTTGGGTGGTAGTGTAGCAATAATAATAACTTACATATTAGTGGATTTCTAATTTTTAAATAACATTCTATTTTTCCAAATACATGCAAAGATAGTTTTCATGGTTTTGTAATGGGAACAGAGTATTCTCCCTGCAACAATCCCCAGAAATAGTTTATGCAAAGAATATCATCTTCATTGTATGAGGGAGGAAACTGGTACTCTGAGAGTCAATATCTTTAATTATCCACTAATGAGAGTCAGAGTCAGGATACAAACTCAGATCTCCTCCTGTCCTCAATCCCAATGTCTCATTTCTCTCTTCCATGCTGCTTGCCCTTCTGTATTATTTTGAGCTGTGGGCTTTCTCTCTTAATATTTCATTGTCTTCCTCTTGATGACAGAAGGGTA
The DNA here is from genome assembly GCA_023553655.1 of Myrmecobius fasciatus. Lineage (NCBI taxonomy): Eukaryota > Metazoa > Chordata > Mammalia > Dasyuromorphia > Myrmecobiidae > Myrmecobius > Myrmecobius fasciatus. The sequence continues at coordinate 49,306 of JAJPUD010005067.1, read as the reverse complement.
ATTAGGCAGCAGGAACATAAGTGACCCACCTCCGGGAATCAGAAGGATCTAGATTCACACGACTTCAGGCCGAAAGAAAACTCAGAGATGATTTATTTTAACTCAACCACTCAGCAAGTCACTGAGAAGGGAATTTCTCGGAACCATGTGTCAAGGTGAGGATTTGAACTTGTTCTTCTGACTCCAAATTCAGTGCTCTTGCCATTATAACATGTTGCCTCCTGGTTGGCTGTAAGCATACAAGGACTGTCAACCAGCTTGGTCCAGAGTACTTAGGTAGGTGGAATCTAATTCCATTTTTTTTTTTGCCAGGCTCAGGGAGAGTTCTGGTGTGGACTATCATTCTTAATTTTTTAAATTTAGTTTTACTTTTTTTTTTTTTAAAGTCAGTCAAAATAAAATGGCTCACCCAGAGTCACACAACTAGTAAGTGTCTGAGGTTGATTTTGAACTTAGGTTCTCCTAACTCCAGGAACAGTGCTCTATCCACTGTACCATTTATTTTCCTTACTGCCATTCTCCCTCCTTCCCTTCTTCCCTCCCTCTTCCCCTCCCTCCCTTGTTCTCTTTCCCTCTCTTAAGTGTCTGAGGTTGATTTTGAACTTAGGTTCTCCTAACTCCAGGACCAGTGTTCTATCCACTGTGCCATTTATCTTCCTTACTACCATCCTCCATCCTTCCCTTCCTCCCTTCCTCTCTCTCTCTCTCTCTCTCTCTCTCTCTCTCTCTCTCTCTCTCTCTCTCCCTCTCTCTGAGGCAATTGAGGTTAAGTGACTAGCCCAGGGTCACCCAGCTAGGAAGTGTAAAGTGTCTGAGGCCAGATTTGAACTCAGGTTCTCCTGACTTCAGGGCTGGTGCTGTATCCACTGTACCGCCTATCTGCCGACTCACTACTATTCTTTATCGTAAGTTAAAGGAAATTTGAGGACCAGGGCCAAAGCACCTTGGGAAAAAAAGGAATTAAAGTACCTGGATTTAGCCAGTAGGAATTTGGAGAGATAATTTAAATGAGGAGGTTTGGGAAGGTGATCCAAGGGTTAGGAATCAAGTGAAATTTAGGCATTCGCAAAAGTAGAAACTATGGGGCCAAATGAGAGTTGTAGGTTAAAGGAAGCCTGGCTCAGTCTGGGAAGCTGGTAACCCAAAAGACTTCCTGGACTTGACGGAGTTTAAGGTCCAGGTCTTGTGTCCTTTAGACTAGTGACTCAAACTTTTTGTACTCATTGGATAATATTCTTTCCCTTAAGGCACTTCATATTCAAGCTGGCAACACCACAGGAGAGCCAGGGTATACACAAATCAGCAGGCTCCCTTCAATAGAAGCCTGTATTTCTCCTAAGGGTTTTGCAAGTTCAAAGCCAGAAATGTTTTGATGTTGGCAAGTTCTGTTTAAGAATGCCATATTTACCATGTTATATGTAACATTTAAAAAAGTTTGAGAGACATAATTTCTTGGCAATTGATCATTTTATTAATAATATTAGCATTAATAAAACATTTATTAATAAATCAATAATATTAATGACATTTTATTAATAATTTTATTAATAAATTAATGAACATTATTAATAAAAGTGACACTCTGGAATGCTAAAGATCTCTCATTTTCTTTACATACCCTTGGTAGAGTGGGTGGTCCTGAGGATGGCAATCAACTCTAATTGATTAATAGTTAACGAGAGGTAAACTCCATAAAGAAAAGTGAGCTCAATCCATTGAAGGGCTGGGAGAATAACATATCACTTTTTGGACAAAGAGACTCTCTCTACACCCAGACCATTCCAAGTTTTGGGTGATCTAGAAAGAGGCTCTACCTCTACCCAAACTTGCTTGAATGGAACACAATGGACAGCAATTCACCTTTGATTAGATTCCTTATAAAGTTGGGAGGGGTTTGACCAGGATTCAGGAGAAAATTGAAGCTCCAGACACTGAGCTTTGAAATGAGGATTTTAGAAAAAAGGGGAACCCCAAGTCTCCCCTATCATTGATTATTAATATTATTTCTCTCATATGTATTCTATTATTATTATTCTATGTATATTATGCATTACATTAAGCAAAATTAATACTTTTTTCTGTGATGAAAAGTTCTCAGTGATGTGTTTGGGTTGTTTTTTTTTTTTTAAACTCAATCAGTATAAGGACTTCTTTTGCTTGGCTGTACACGTTTGTAACAGGTTTTGTTTTTCTTGGACCAGAGAAGGAGGCTTATAGTGAGAGTGAGAGACACAACAGATGGACAGTGAGAGTGTGTTCTGGTACCTTCAAGGTAATGAAAGAGAACACAATTACAAATTCACAGAACTTCAGTATTCAGGAGAAAGGACTTCGTGAGTCATCTTAGTCTTCAATACAGAGAGAAGTTTGATCTATCACCTCCACAACAAAAAAGGTCATCTAGCCTTTGCTCAATGGTCACCAGTGACTGGGAGCTCACTCTCTCCTGTGGCAACACTCCTTTTTGGAGGAGATCTAATTTTAAGGAACTTTTTCCTTATATTAGAATTTGCCTTTATTCAACTTCTCCCCATTAGTTTTAGTTCAAACCTCTGAGGTCAAGCAGAACCAGTCAGATCTCTTTTTTTCATCATAGCCCTTCAAACACTGAAAGACAGCTCTCATGTCCCCCCTAGGATTTCTATGCTCTAGGATAACCACTTTATTTTATTTACTTTTCTATTTCTAATTTTTCTATCATTTATTTTTCAATTTTTCTTTATATAAAATATATTATATTTATTTATACATATTTATATTATGTATATTATAATATAATATAATTGTATATTATATTATATATGAATGTATATTTATATAAAACTAAAAATATTTTTATTCTATCAGCTTCTGTGGCAGTCTTCTTGACTTGGGCTCCATGGATTTCCAAGTGAACCATGGATAAATTTCAAGGGGTCTGTTAATTTCTCAAAAAATTACTTTGATACTTGCATCTCAATATTGCTAATTCCCTTTATAATCTGAAGCATTTTATTTCATGCATTTGGGGAAGGAGGTCGATAGGTTTTAACAGATTAGCAAAGGGATCCATGACTCAGAAAAGGTGATGAGCTCCTGCTTTGTAGTTTGGTTTCCAGACGCTTCACCCCCTCCCACTCTTCTCTAGGATACTCTCTAGTTGGTCAGTGTTCTTCCTAAAATGTGGCACCTGGAACTGAGCCCAGCCTTTCAGCTACCATCTAAATAGAGCAGCTGGTATGTGACTCATCATCCTTGCACTCCCTTTAAAGCTGCCTAGGTTGTTGTTGTTTGACCTTCATTCTCAAAGAGGACAATGACATTAGGGAGGTGATGCTGTAGCATGAAAGTGAATTGGATTTAAGTGAGAGATGGCTGTGTAACAGTCACCTGCCTCCTTTTCTTCTCTGGAGCCATTTGGGTCCAGTGGGAAGATATAGATCAAGATGACTAGATCTGGTCTTGGATTGGATGTAAATAGCAATTGTTTTTAGCCTAACATTACCTCAACGTTGAAAGAAGAGGGAGAGAGAAGAGGAAAACCTTTTTTCTCTCTCTCCCTGACCTTCACCTCAGCCTTAAGTGGGATATTGAGAAGGAGCACAGGGTGCTAAGAGAGACAGCTTAGAACCTAAGCCAATGACAACTCTAAAATGCTTACTCACACCATCACTCCATTTCCTGATTGGCTCAGATTGAGCCTGAAATTGTACAATGAACCAAAGGAAGGGAACAGGAACAGAATAAACATTTATTAAGTACCAACTATGTACCAGGCATTATATTAAGTGTTTTACAAATTAACACTGGGTTTGATCTAAGTTGAGTGCTAATGGGGTCAGATCACAAATCTGTACAACAGTGTTAGGATGAGGGTGGGAAATGAATGAGGCTTAGAATTTAAAGGAGAATCCCTGCTTCCAGGGTGTTTGTAGCAAATTTTAGTTATATATTAGATTAGAAAATTGAGATGCTGCCCAGGCTGGGACAGGGTAATTTTCATTATCACTTTTTAAAAAAAAATCTATTTTATTTTATTTTCAGTACCAAGTATTTTCCCTTACCTCACCTATCAAGAAGGCAAGAAATGCAAAAGCCATTACAAATATGAAATCATGCAAAACAAATTTCAGCATTGTAAGTGATGCTGGTCTATACTGAATTTCTGCCAGACTACTTAACATATTTATAGCAGTTTTTTTTCTATGGTGGCAAAGGAATGCCCATCTTTGGGAAGTAGCTAAACAAGTCATTATATATGAATAAAATGGAATTCTATTGTGTGGAAGAAATGATAAAGGGCATGGTTTTAGAAAAATCTGGGAAGACTGGTATGAACATTAAAACAAAGAAAATGAAAGAGAATAAGAAAAAAATGTGTCAATCTGCTCTCTTGGATCTATCAGTTCTTTCTCTGGAAGAGGATAAAAAAATCTTTTCATCATGAATCCTCAAATTGTAGCTGATTATTGTGGTGATCAGAGTTACTCAGTGTTTCACAGCTGATTATTTTTACACCATTGCTTATCTTGTTGTTAATTTGTAAATTGTTCTCCTGGTTCTGCTTACTTCACTTGTTCATGTAAGTCTTCCCAGGTTTTTTTGAAACCATACCTTTCATTATTTCTTCAACACAATAGTCTTCTATTTTACTCATTTACCCATTTATTATATGATGACTTCTTTAGTTACTTCCTGATAGATGGGCATTTTTTTTTGCCATCACAAAAGGAGCTGTTATAAATATGGAAAGTCGAATGGCAGATATTCAGCATAGAGTAGCATCTCACATCATACACCAAGATAAGCTCAAAATGGGTACATGATTTAGACATAAAAGATAATATCAGGCAGAAAAGATTTAAGGCCCAGAATTGGGACCTGTACACCAGGCAGGGAAATACTTCAGTTTAATTGAAGCCATAACTGACCTGCTAGTCACCCATACCATTGTCTCCACCATTCCCTGTCCCAGGTACCTACCTGTGCTTCCTTCCAACATTAGGTGACTTGGAATCCCAAGGGCCTGTCATGTGGAAAAGAGATTGGACTTGATGTACTTGGACCCCAGAGGGCAGAACATGAAATTATGGATAGAAGCTGCAGGAAGGCAGATTTAGGTTCTCATGTTAAGGGAATTTTTTTAAACTATTAGAGTTAGGCAAGGGTGACATGGGCTGTCTCAATAGGTGGTAGGCTAACTATCCCTGAAAGGCTTCAAGTAGAGGCAGGAAAATTACATGGGGATGTTACAAGAGTCACTTTATATCAAGCCAGAGGGGGGTTGGGGAAGCCTGGATTCCCATTTTATTTAAAGTAAATAAGGAGGGTCTACATTATAAGTTCCCGTGGTTCTCAATAAATCACTGAATCAATAAGTATTTATAAAAGTTCCTACTATGTGCCAAGGACTGTTGCTAAGTGTTGGGGGTAGTCTTCAGTTTCAGATAAAACTTAAATTCATTCATTCATTCAATGCAACTACTTAAAAATTTTCTTGGCTTTCTACAAGGTTCAGGTGATATGCTACCTCCTAATCTAAGGATTCTCCTAGATGATCATACTTTTCTCCTCTCCTCCAATGATCACATTTATTATCATGTTTCCTTATTCTGTCTCTTTGGTATAATCCTAGCTTTCTGAGCTTAGGGATGTTTTACTCTCTGCTTTTATATCCTCAGAATATAGCAAAATGCTTTGCCATACATCAAGTGTTTTACCAAAAGTTTAAATTGGATTGGATTGGTTTAGAATAAATGAAAGAAGCACTGTATATTTGGAGTCACAAGACCTTAATTTAAACCTCCATTCTGACATTCTCTAACTTTGGATAATTCCTCTTGCCTCAGTTTTTTCATCTGTAAAAGAGAGTAGAATGATTAGTGGTTTTTTTGACCTCTGAGGTCCAGCCAGCTTTCTTTCTAATATCCTATATAATCTTTGGGGCAGAAGACCCTATCAGGACCTGATCAATTTGGAGACTAAGGACTCCTGGAATCCTCATGCAGGAAGGGATTTTGAAGAGCATTTGGTCCATTCCTTGCAAAGTCAAGATACAGCAGGATGTGGCCAGAGATGATCCTGGAAGTTCTCTATCCCCCCCTGGGGCATCCGGTGATTCCTCTCTTAGGACAGAGACTGAGGCAGCCCCAGCTGTAGTCAGAGCCTTATGAAGGTCATTTTTCAAATGAACATTTAACTGAAGGGTACCTCCTCTTTCTCCACCCCCCAAGCCACCTCAGTGGTTTCCCCTCCTGTTTTTTTGTATCACAGACTATGTGATCATAATGACAGCTGCTCCACTGGGGGAGCTGTGCTGGGGCCTGGCTATTCCCAAACTCGATGAAAGAGTAGAGCTGGATTTAATCAAGTGTTTTTTTAAACCAAACAAATAAAGAATCCAGTTTCAGCATTTTCATTAGCACCAAATTTTCCATTTCATTTGGACTTTTGCAAAATAAGTGGCCTAATTACTGCAGCCAATCCTTCCATAGTTTGAATTTTGTCCAGTTCTCTACTAAGGAATAATAATAGGGGCAGGATGGGAATAAAATGGGAGCCCTGGGTCCTCCTAAAGCATTCTCAGAGGTTGCTCCTAAAATGCCAGATGCGGGGGGAAGGGGCTGAGCTAGAGGGGAACTCAAGAGCAGGGGGATCAAATAACCCATCAGGCATTAACCCTAACTCAGATAAAATCCCATTCCACCCGTACTATACCATCAAAGATGCACTAGGACTTATCTTAATACTTGTACCCCTTCTCACCTTAGCCCTTTTCACACCAGACCTTCTAGGAGACCCGGACAACTTTTCACCCGCCAACCAACTAAATACCCCACCTCATATCAAACCCGAATGGTACTTTCTATTCGCATATGCTATCCTACGTTCCATCCCAAACAAACTGGGCGGCGTCTGAGAGTCTGAGAGAAGAATGAGAAAGCACATAAGCTTGGAAGAAGCCGACAGGGGAACCAGAACAGGTGGCAGCAGCCAGATATGGCAAGAACATTGAATAGGAAGAAAAACTGGATTCAAATTCTGATTTATGCAAGACATTTAACTTTCCTGAGCCTCAGTTTACTCTTCTGTAAAATACAAACGTTGGAAGAGGTAGCCTCTGAGGTCCCTTACATTTCTAAAATTTCTATTATCTGTGACTCTCTATAGGCACATAGGGCCAGATCTGGAGGGTCTGGGAATGATATTTCCTGGTTTCCAAAAGGAGATGGAAGGAGTCTCAGGCCCCCTTCTTGTCTTCTTCTTTCCACATTACTCTCGGCTCATTCCTCACCTCTCTTTTCTCTCCCCCCTTTCCTTTATCTCTTTCTTCTCCTAAGCATCCCTCTATCTTCTTTCCTCAATCCAGTCTTTTTCCTCACTTTTCTCTCCCCCTCCTCTGAGTGTGCCTTCCTTTTATTTTTCTGAGAGATTCAGTTTCTGTTTTGAAGTGTTTTCCCTTATATCAAGCAAGAAATCTGCTTTTGTAGCTCCCATCTATTGCTCCTAGTTCATCCCTCTGGAGCCAAGCAGCAAAGGCTGACCCTAGCCCCCTTCAGGCTACAGCCTCAGGCTCTTTTCTCTCTCCTTGAATGGCTTGGTTCTGTGTCCCCTCAGCATTCTGGGACATAGTCCAGCTTGGCAAAGCCATGTCCAGAACTTAGACCAGTCTTCCTCATGGGTCTGATAAAAACAGAAGGCAATGGAAGACACAATTTTATGAATTCTGATTTAAAAAAAAGAACCCAAATAAACTGGGTTCTTTAGCTTTTTTAAAAAAAATTCGATTAAATCCAGCTCTCCTAATTATCGAGGGATTCCCACTTCCCTTGTCTTGGATTTTTGGCCTCTCTTAGTGTGGCTAAAGACTGCCCTAAGTACTATTGGTCCGCTGTGTTTGAACTCAGCTCTGGCTTATTCTGATCTTCTCTGTACTACTCTCTCTTTCCTCACCAATGATTGGGTGGGATCTCTCCTTTGGCAAATGCAGAAGAAACAGACTATTTAGCCTGGAGAAGGGAAGGTACCTTAGTTTTCAGGGGTCCCATGACTAACCTCTGGTTCAGGGGAGCCCTCAGCGGGGGGGTGGGGGTGGTGGAAAACAAGTTTTGGGCTTGGCCGGCTTCAGAAGAAACCCTTCTTCAGTGTCTTAGTTGGAAGCCACTTCCCTCTACTGCCCCCTGCTAAATCCGACACCCTTCACCTGGGCTTCTTCCCTTTTCGCTTGAGGAGAATCAGGGATTAAAGAGACAGAGCAAGAAATTGGCAGGAGTCAGTCTAGCGGCCAATCAGATAGAGATGGAGATGCTGTGGGTTGGAGGTGGGGGCCCAGAGCCCCAACCCAGAGGCCTGGGAGGGACTTTGGGGATGGCAAGAGCTGCCAAGGTAGGGGATCCTGAAGGAAGGACAGAGGCCAGTGGCCTGAGCAATGTCCAGCCCCAAGCCAATTCACAAAGGACAGCAGGGCTGATCTCCAACTTCCCACTCCCCTCATCCTGTACATTTCCCTCCCATCCTCTGTCCTTAGGATTTGACTGTTCTTTCAGGAGGCCTAGATTTAAAGGGCCATAGGATTCAGGGTTAAAAAGAACACAAGAGATTAATTCAATCCCTTTATTTTACAGCTGGAGAAACTGAGGCACAGAGAAATAAGGTTACTTAATGTTACATAGTAAATGACAGACACAGGGTCTTAGATTCCAAATTCAGATGCACCAAATCAAGTCTAATCATACCCAGATATTGCCTCCTTTCCCATAGTGCTCCCATTCTAATGTAAGCTCCCTGGGGAGTTTTTTTTGGCTTATCTTCATAGAATAGTAAATGGTTAATAAGTGTTTAAATGACCAAATGCATTCTACCAGTCTTTCCAGTATGAGTCAGACTTTTCCTGATCTTTTTCCAGTCAGCATTTTACTTTGAACCATAGGGAAGCCTCCAGAGCCACCTCTGAAACAAGAGGCAGGGAGAGTAGGTTAGAAACAAGAAGGACTCCCCAAATAACATGGTAGGGAAATTTCCTGAAGAAAATTAATAGAATAAATGACCTGCCACAGATCTTCCCATTAAATCTGGAGCTATGGAGATCAACCAACCAACAAAAATTTATTAGGAACCTACTGTGTAAACAGGCAGAGTGGCTAGGTGGTAGGAATACAAAGACAAAGAATGAAATTATAGGGTAGAGAGGAAAAGAAAGTGAGAGAGCTGACTGCATTAGAATGGCAGATATATCTTTAGATTCAACCAAAGCCTTTGTCCCCTTCCACAGGTGATGCAGTAGGTAGAACATCTACCTGGAGTTAGGAGGATCTAAGTTGAAATTTGACCTCAAATACTTACTACCTGTGTGTCTCTGGGCAAGTCACTTACTCCTGCTTTACCTCAGTTTCCTCATGTGTAAAATGAGTCGGAGAAGGAAATAGCAAGTTGCTCCAGGATCTTTGCCAAGAAAACACCAAAAAGGAATCATAAAGAGTCAGACGTGACTGAAAAGTGACTGCACACATAAGCAATTAATAAATGTTGGTTGAATTGAATGCATGGGGTCACTCTCTAGCAGTAGGGGTTTTCTGGAAATATAATAATATATATCTCCATTTGGAGATATAAACCCAAACAGGATTCCATTAAAGGTGGCTAGGGCAATCCCTGTTGGAAGGCTGATGGAGGAAATATTTTGGGGAAGGGATGAGGACCCCTAGGAAGCTCTCAACCAATATGAGATGAGTGGCTATCTATTAATTCCATTCACTTAATGGAAGGTCACTCTGATAGTGATACATGTACTGTGGTATACAGACCTGAATACTTTTGAATCCTCCCTGGTAATCTGGGAGAGAAAGAACTACCCATCAGCCAGCCCTCCTTCATTTATTAGAGAGAAAAATACCTTAGGAGAGTAGATATATCTAAAGGTGGCTTGTATTCCTTAAGAGGCAGTGAGCTCCCCATCAGTAGAAGTCTTGAAGCAGAGACTGAAGAACTAGTTAGCATTTAGATAGTGCTTTCAGGTCTACAGAGTGCTTTACAAATTTAACTCATTTGATCCTCACAACAATCCTGTAAGATAGATGCTATTATTATCCTCATTTTTCCAGCTGACTTGTTCAGGACAATACAGCTGATAAATATCAGAGGCAGATTTGGGACTCAACTCTTCTTGACTCCCAGACCAGTCTTCTATTTCCTGAACCATCTAGCTGATTGACCCTCTGTCTAGGATATCACTACCCTCCCCTGATTAAGCTTCTTTAGGTCAAGACCATCTTTCGCCTCTTTTTGAACCTTCAGTTTAGTTATAATGGCTGGCATATAGTAGGCACTTAATAAATGCTCATTGAATGAATGAATATCAAAATGTGGTTTGGACTAACTGCCTTCTGAGGTCTCTTTCCATTTTGAGATTATGTGATTTTTGGAATAAGTTTTTAGTCTGGACTCTACACTAGCCCTTTATATTCTATACTAGCTCTCTGGAAGACCATATACAAGTCACTTCCCCTCTCTAGGTCATAGTGCCTTCCTGTGTAAAATGAGGGGGTTAGACCAGATGACCTTCTAGATCCCCAAAATCAGCAGGGTCTATCTGGAATGGTCCTAACCCTCTTACTCTGGTCTTCAAAGGGAAGGTTCCAGTTTGTATCTAGGACTGGCTACCATTTACCCATTTCTCAACTGGTTTTGCATTATATGACTCTGAAGCCTTCCTCAGCTTCCTGAGCCTAAGCTGTGGCCATCCTTGGTAGGGATTTCCTTGTCTGTAAGCCCTGTTTGACTTCAGATCTTGGAGAGTGACCCAGTGGAGTGAGCGGCTCCTCCATCCCTCCCAACCCCTTTGTCTAAAAGTATGTGCCTGGCATTATCTTTATTCCGGCTCAATATTTGCCACTGCCCCAAATGACAGAAGAGACACAGAGGTAGTTTGGAGACTTTTCATTTGTTGGTTCAGAGCTCTCCCCATGGCCCCTGAAGGGTCAGTACTTAAGAAGTAGGGCAGCTTCAATAACTTCCTGTCTACACAGGGGAAAAAATCTATCTCCTGCTTCTGGCTTTAGTATGACAAAAAAGAAAATGAGTCACATGGATTTTTTCAATAATACTGAGCTGATCCCTGGGGCCTTGGAAGATTGGACTGGACAGGAAACCGAGAAAATGCCATTTCATGGAGAGAAACGTAAAGTCTGGAACTTTGGTTCAAACAATCACCTACTCAGGTGCAGAATGGGGAAAGGTAGAAAGATAAACCATTTGTGTACAAAGAACATCTGATTTTATTGGACCACGAGTTCAATAGGAATGCTCAAGAATAGCAAAAAAAAAAAAAAAAAAACAAAGCAAAACAAAAACAATTAACAGTCTTAAGGAGGATTACAAAAATCAGTGGTAGAGTGAGGGGGGAGAACAAACAGCTTTGTTCTCAGATGATTCCTAGAATAGTGTGGGTAGTTCTAGGTAACACATTTTGGGAAGACCATCAATAAGAGGGAGAAGGTCCAGAAAGGAGTGATCAAGATGGTGAGGGGACTAGAAGCTTAGTTATATGGGAATGCTTCTCTTGGAAAATAAAAGACTTAGGGGGAGCCATGGTAGCTTCTTTCTAGCATTTGAGGGATCTTTAAACTAGGTTTTCCAATGTCAAGCCTGCTTTTTTAAAAAAAAAAATACCCCACGGTTAGTACTAACAATGGATCTGAAAAGCAGGGCGCTCCCAGTAGATCTCAAGTAAATTATTTTCACTGTATTCTGCCTCAAAGAATCCCTTCAGGCCTGAGTCTCCTGAAACCTACCTAGGACAAATTAGTTGATGCTCCCAGTTATATTGTTTAAATCTTTTCTTTGCTCTTGTGTATTTCCTTCTGCTGAACAAGGGCTTTTTCACGTGAGAGATCATGGTTTGGTCTGGTCTATATACTGCCCCATTCTATTAAGTACTTAATACTTCTCAACTAGGGCAAAGTGGATACAGAGCTAGATTTGATGCTGGCAAGGGAGGATCAAATCTCACCTCAGGCACTTTTTGTGTAGGTCTAGACAAATCAAATCCTTTGACCTCTTTGAGGCCCATTTTCCTTATATATGTAAAATGAGAGTAACAGTATTGCCTGTCTTCAGAGTTGTGAGGATCAATTGAGACAATATTTGTATTATCCTTCATTAATCTTAAATTCCTGGATAAAGGTTGATATCCCTCTGCTCTTCCCTTTTGGATGGACTTTTTGTCCATATCAATCAGAGATCATAGATTGGGAGTGGCCTGGGATCTTAAAGATCTCCCTTTTTCTCTAGATAAGGGAACAGAGGCTAAGCACACAAAGGGAGTAAGCAGTAGAATCAGGATTTGAACACAGGTCCCCCACTGCCTCCAAAGGACACATACGAGTCAGCAATATCCTCATCTGATTAGGAAAGACATTGTTAAATCAGAGATCATCCAAAGAAATTAATCCATTAATGATTGGATGAAGGAATGGGGGATGTTTTGTCTAGAGACAAGAAAACTGGGGCAGTGATGTTGAGGACCACACCAGCAGTCTTCAAAAATATGAAGGCTGTCATGTAGAAAAGAGTTTGAACTTCTTCTACTTGACCCCAGAAGAAAGAACCATGAGTGTTAGCAGAAATTTCAAGAGAGGCAAAAGTGGCTTGATGTTAGGAAAAAACTTCCTAACAAAGTTCTTTTTTTAAAAAGGCAATTTGGGTTAAATGACTTGCCTAGGATTATACAACTCTTAAATGTCCCAAGCCAGATCAAATATCTCTGTTTGAACTAGCTGACCCAACAAAGCTTCCTGAAAGTGGTATGGACTTAGGAGGTGAAGATAGTCCCTTTCTTGGTGTTCTTCAGATAGGGGCTAGAAGACAAATGGTGAGGCAAATTGAAATGGGGAGTTGTTTTCCAGGTATAACTTGAACAAGATGACCCAACTGAAGATCCATTGCAACTCTACAGTTCTGGGGCTCTTGGCCCTGCTCTTCAGACCCACCCTCCACTCAGAAGCAGTAGCCATTGGTTTTCTATGGCTCTTTCTTCTTGCTTCTCCATCAAAAATCATGATGAACTAGATTTAAATCAATTTGACTAAAACTACTAGAGTTTGGGCCAAAGACAAGAAGGTTTTATTAAATTTGTTTGGAACTCTCTTGGACCTCTTCTATCTCTCTTTCTCTCTTTGTTCTTGTTCTTCTTGCTCTTGTCCTTCCCCTCCTCCTCCTCCTTCCTCTTTCTCCTCCTTCTTCTGTACCTTCCTTCCTCCTCCTCTTCCTTCTTTCCCTCCCTCCCTCCCTTCCTTCCTTCTTTTCCTTCCTTCTTTCTTTTCCTCCTTCCTTCCTTTCCTACTTCCTTCCTTCTTTCTTTCTTTCCTTCTTTCCTTCCTCAGGTCCAGACAGGTTAACTTGTCCAGATCTATGTAACTAGGACACAATGACCAGGGATTTATCCCAAAGTACTCTATTTAGAGGAAGTGAATTTAGAGAGCATCACCAGCATATGCAACTGTACTTTACCAACTTAGAAACACCAGAGCTTAACGTCTAGCTAACAAGAATAATTAGCTAAAATAAAAAAGCTGACAGATGGGAGGCTAGAAGAAGCCCCTCTCTTGAAGTCCTGCTCTGCTTCCCAGAGTTCTAATGATGGCCTTGATATCCCAGCATCTCCTTTTCATCCCTACACAGACCCTCAACTAAAAGTGTAATTTTTGAGATTTGCTTTATGCATGATTTGTGACATTTTTCTCAGGGAGAAAAATCCTTAGAAACTGAGTAAAAATGTGGAAAGCATAAAAATTTATGCTTATCTGGTGTAGATGTGAATATAGTCAGGAAAGATTATGGACAGCCCAAGGCAAGAATTAACGCAAAGAGAGTGATATAGCTAGAAAGTGTCAAAACTTGAGCTTAAACCCAATGAAAGGAATCAAGAGATGTTTAATCTGAATCAGAGAAGACAGTGGAAATATAGTTACTATCTTCTGATACCCACTGGATCTCTGAAGACTATGTCTAAGACTTTCCATTAGACCACTCTGTCCCTCAAGGCCAATTCATGTTTCATAGAGCTTCCAACAAGGGTGCTGAGTTTTCTGGTGCCCTCGATGTAGCGGTTTTAACGGTGTGGCCCTAACAAGGAGCAATCAGCCCATGGCAGGCCCAGCGCGTGGCACCACGTGGCTGCGGGTGTCGGTAGATGCCCGCCTACCATTAATTTTATTGTAACTCATTTCTCCAGGTTGAATACGGCGGGATTTAATGTTCCCATTCCCCCATTCCTGTTCTGCATGACAAATTGTTTTAATAAACATAAACCCGGTAATAATAAAGTAATAATAAGCCCGGGACTCACCTTATATCACTGCCGTTAAATTCTCCCATAAGCCAGCGCCGGCTACAATGACAATTACGGGCGAGCCAATCCTCAGGCAGGCGAGAGCTAGAGACGGATTTAATATAGTTTGTAAATATGATGAGTGGGCTGTCATGTTATTGTGGCTGCTGCTTACATCTCTCTCCGGGGTTAGCCATGCCACCAAATCAACATTAAATAGTGGGGCCTTCTCTTCTCCCCTTAAATCAAAGCTCCTGTCCTCATGGGCCCTTCCAAAGGTAATCAAGACATCCAGGCCAGTAGCATGATGGCACGGTCTCATTGGGAAGGCTGAAGCCACACCTCAGTTTGGCGGAAGATAGATGTATGTGGTCAGGCAGCTGAGTGGAGATAGCACCTGGCAGGAAGCAGCTGGGTCATCTCTCCTCTACAGGCCCACAGAGGCCCAGGCCCTCACTAAGCTCTGGCCTCCCCCTCATTGCCAGAAGCCCACCCACTTGCCTGCTCTCCCTCTGATGAAAAATGTTCCCGTAATGAATGGCTGCTGTTTACAGAAGTAATTTCATGCTACATTTCCATTACCGCCTGGATTTGTGGAGCTTCCCGAGCTACGATGAACTTTTAAGGAAATATAACCCCCGTTCATGGGCGCCACCGCCACGTTTCTAATGGAAGCCGTGCTCAAAGAGACGGATTGCAACACTTCATAACTATGTGCAAATACACATCCTTAAACAAGTTAAGGTCAATTAATCACTGTACAAAGATGGCTCTGCTCTGCCTTCTCCTTAGCATCGGAGTTGGTATCGGCCCCAGTGCAAGTACAGCATTGGAAATGCTGTGACCTGCCTGAAGAGTGCACACATATCCACGTACACCTTCTCCATCTGGCCAGCAATACCTGAGACCACCTGTTGGGGAGACTGAAGAAGGATCACATCTGGGCTTGGACTAGATGGCTTCAAGGGCTCCTTCTAGTTCTGACAGTCTAGGATTCCGACTCTAATCCCTTATAAGCAATCTCATATTGAGCATCTCTTTTGGTTCCCACACCACTCCTATTAAAAATGAGGTGAGGATTATTGCTCCCATTTTACAGATGGAGAGATTGAGACTTAGGAAAAATGACTTGCCCAAAGCCTCATAGTCACCCATATCACTGAAGTTTTTTGGTCAAAGTTTATTGACCACTGGGCTTGATGACTTTGGGCCAAACCAGGAAATCATATGCCAAGATATGCCTCAGTAGGTAAAGATAAGTCGGCCGGTAGCTGGACAAATACATAGATAAATGCATAATATGTAAACATACCTAGAGAGATACCTAACTATGTAGAGAGAGATACATACATTTCTCATACATATATAACTACACACATATAGAGAGATAGATACATGAAATTCACATAGATACATAGATAGATACAAGAATTATAGATAATACAGAGAGCTATGCAGATACATAAGAGATAGATATACACATAGATTTATAATATATATATAAATACATAGATACATACACAATGCATATATATCTATATACATAGAGATGGATACATGATATACACATAGATACATAGAAATAGATCCATAATACATATATACCTACTTACATGCATAGAGATAGAGATATGCACATGCATATATATATAGAAATAGATCGATTATATGTATATATAATGTATATATGGCTACTTACATGCATAGAGATAGATAGATATATGATATGAAACACACATAAATACATAGAAATAGATCCATAATACATATATAGCTACTTACATGCATATAGATATATGATATGAAACACACATAAATACATGGAAATAGATCCATAATACATATATAGCTACTTACATACATAGAGATAGATAGATATGATACACACATAGACACATAGAAATAGATCTATAGTATGTATATAGCTACTTACATACAAATAGATTTATGATATGATCCACATGTAGATATATAAAAATAGATACATTGAGATACATAGATACAAAGAGATAATATATTCATAGATTGATAATATATACACAGACATCATAGATACATAGAAATAGTTACAGTTACACACATATGTTAAATGTACACATACAGATAGATAAATACAACATTTATGAGCACTAACTTGATGCTAAACATTATGCCAAGTTCTGGGATAATGCAAATGCAAATTTGGTAATCCCTATTCTCAGTGAGTTTATATTCTAATGGAAAGAGACTACCCAAAAGAGGGGGAGAGTATCCAGGTGGAGGGTAATAAGCTTGATGATGAGACGGAAATGTCCAAAGTGTGAGTCAAGCCAGGAGAAAAGAAAATATTGCAAGTTCCTTCTTGAAATAGTAGTCTGAGCTGAGGACTCACCTACTAGGAAAATGGGCCTCAGGGTGAAGCTCTCTCTAGGGCAGGAAGGAAAATAGTGAGGAAGCAGAGAAAGCTGGAGAGTGAGTCAAACCAGGAATGAAGTCAATAGCCAGTAGTTCCTTAGTGCCCCAGGATCAAATACAAACTAGGGCTCTCATGAGTTCCCCATCTTCAAGTGGAGGATGTTTGGATATTTCCTGGAATTGTTGCCTATGCTCCTTCCTTTCTGGTCACCCTATTAGGTATCAGCCTCTGGCAGTAATCAAACCACAAAGCCCTAGTGTGGCCAAGGAGTCAGACAGGCAGTCTTGATGCTTTGATGGGCTTTGTGACTAGGGCTTCTTAGGAGCCACACCTTCCCAAAGGATCCATCTTTTAGTGCCAGATTTGGGGGAAGGACTGTGCTGGAGAGATAGACCAATGTGAAGATGTCATGATGGAGCTCCCCTACCTGTCAATCATGTAAATGGACTCCTTGGGTAACCTTAACCTCTCTAGGTTTCAGTTTCCTCATTCATAAAATAAAGTTGGATTGGACAATTTACCTCATCTTTTCCGGCTATTAATCTATTATTCTTTCGATCCTCTGAATTCCTCTTTCTCCTCACAGGGGTCACCACCCTAGTTTAGAATCTCCCCTCTTCCCCAGACTATTGCAATAGCCCCCTAACTGGTCTCCCTTCTTTTCTCTATTCTATGGACCTCTGCACAGCAATAAAGGACTTTACAAGCTTTCCCTAAAGTACAGCTCTGACCATCTCACCACACTGATCAAGAAGCTCCAGTAGTTCCTTAGTGCCCCAGGATCAAATACAAACTTTTCTGTCATTTTAAACCCCTTCACAATCTCTCTGTCAGGAGGTAGGTGGAATTCTTCATCACTGATCCTCTGGATCAATTTCAATCCCTTGCAATATGGCTTCTGACCTCGACACTTGACAGAAATTGCTCCCTCCAAGGTCACAATTATCATTAAATCAAATGGCTTTTTTCTTAGTCCTCTTTGTTCTAGGTGTCTGTGGAGTCTGCCATTGTGGATTATTCCTGTCTCCTAGGTCATGGCTACTTAAACTTTTTCTACTTGCAACCCCTTTTCACCTGAGGAATTTTTATATGACCCGGATATATATAGGTATATAAAATAAGCATACGGATCAAACATTTATTGAAAAAAATAATTTTGCACCTCTATATTCACTTATAAGACCCCATATGAAGTTGCAAACCACTGTTAAAGAAGCTTTGTCCTAGATCATCTGTTCTCTCAGAGATTTTTGTGACACCAGTATCTCCTACTTCTCTGTCTGCCCCTCTAACTATTCCTTTGTCTATTATCATCCACATCCCATCCCCTAAGTACAAGTATACTTTATGGATCTGATTGAGACCTCTTATTTTTTTGCACTCTCTTTCATCAGCTCCAGTGGGTTTAACCATCAATTGTTCGGCTGATGACTCCTACCTACCTGCCTGCTTGCCTGCCTGTCTGTCTGTCTGTCTGCCTCTCTCTTTATCTATTTTTTCTATCTATCTATTCTTCATCTCTCTCCTAATATCATTCTTACATCTCCAAATGTCTTTGGACAGCTCCACCATAGGCTCAAATTCAACATGCTCCAAGCAAAATTCATTAGTCACTTCCCTTGAACACACCTTTCCTTGTAACTTCCTTATTTTTTTGTCTAGGTTACCACGATCCCTTTCAGTTGGCTAGGTTTAAAACCATGGATTTATATTGATTCTTCTTCATTCTTCTTCATTCTCATCCTCTAAAACTAAGAAGTCACTAAATCTTGCTGATTTTACTTCTACAAAACTCTTACATCTGTTCCTTTGTATCCAGCACCCCCATACTCACCCCACCCCCAATTTAGGCCCTCATCACCTCTCTCATAGACTGTTTCAAGAGCCAACTAAATACTTGCCATCATTGCAACCTTCTCCAATCCATCCTCTCCACAGCTGCCCTATTGATATTCTTAAAGCACAAAGCTGACTATGTCACCTTCTTGCTTAAGAAGCTTCATTGGCTCTCTATGCCAGTAGAACAAAGGCAAACTTCTGTTTGGTGTTTAAAACCTTTTAAAGTCTGACTTTACCTTGTCTTTCTAGTCTGATTACACATAATTCTCCCTCATACACTTTACGTTCCAGCTGAACTGGACAACTTCCCCTATATGACATTCATCTGTACCATCTCTGTACCCTAGCCCAGGATGTCCCTTGCCCCACTTGAAATAATCACCCTTCCTCAACTGAACTTCTGGGAATCCTAAACTCCTTTCAAGGCTCCATTCAAATGCTAACTTCCTTTTTCTCCTGCTTCCCTTTGTCATTAATACTCCTCTTCCTCTCCCTTGCCAATACTTTTTATTATTTTGTACAGCTAGATCTCCATTAGTTCAATGAATCCCCTGAAGTGGTCACATGTATTAAAATTCACACTTTTTAAAGTTATAATTATATAAAATATAGTCATCACTGAGGGAATGTACAGTAGGAATTCAAATAATGCTGTTACTACTACTATCACCAGCACTACCCCCAGTACTACTACTGCTGCTGTTACTACTGTTATTACTGCTACTACTACTGCTACTACTACTGCTACTACTACTGCTACTACTACTACTACTACTACTACTACTACTACTACTACTACTACTACTACTACTGGCTAACATTTATGCAGCTCCTACTATATGTCAGCTACTGTGCTAAGCACTTTATTATTATTATTTCTTTTGATCCTTATAACTGTAATACCAGAGAAACTGAGGCAAGACAGAGATTGGTTTATAATCTTTTAATCTGGAGAGTTTAGACTAGTGGGCTGAATGGAAATCATGTCCAAAATCATTCGGCACCAAGGAACTGAGGCAGGTAACTTTTATAGGGTTTTTAGCTAAACACTATACATAACCTATATATACAATTTTGTAGGGGAACAAAGGCAGATAAGGAGGTCAAGGACACTGTGTGAGAGGACAAGTCATAATTCCAGGAAAGGATCATAACTTAATCCTGACAGGATAAGGGTCAAGATAAAAAGGTTGAAGGCAGGAGACATCGAGTCGAGGGGCAATACTCAAACAGAAGGGGAATTATCCTAGCAAGGATCAAGATAATGCACCCAGATTTTATGATTCAATGATATGCCAAAGATTTTCCTGACTCAATTCGTCAAGTTTTAATGGTAAGGAAGGGGGTGGTGGAATAATTTTATTCAGGGCATAGCAATTTGGGGTATGACAATTCAGGGCATAACATAGTAATCCTGGGAAGTAGGTGCTATTCTTATTCCTATTTTATATATCAGAAAACAGAGGCAAATAGCACTTAAGTGTCCAATCCCACAGTTAGTAACTATTAGAGACTGGATTTGAACTTGGCTCTATCCTGATTTCAGGTCCATTTTCTTATCTACTGCTCCACCCACACAAATATAGAAATCCTCTGTCCTCCAGAAGGATTCACTCCACAGAATTCTAAAGGAAGACTGAGTGTCTGAAGAGCTGCAAGCATCCTGATATGCAAGGTTCTGCTCTCTCTTGATAGAGAGACATATATAGAGATAAAGACTTTAGAAGTCAAAGATATTAGGGCAAAATGCTCAAGTCTTCACTAGAATGTGTGTATATACCTCACAGATTCATAGAATAAGAACTAGAAGGAACTTCATCTCATATTCCAAATGCTGAGCATAAGGAAACTAAGTAAATATTCTCATTCTCATTTTACAGATGAGGAAATTGAGGCATAAGTGTGCTTGCACAGGGATGCATAAATGCATATAGTCAAGAATGACAAGAGAAATTTTTAAGGAAATCCAAGTGTTAAGAATAATGGAGCTGAGGGCCAGAAAGCTGAAGAAAGGGTAGGTAGGTGAAGGTAGGTTGGAGCAAGGAAATGATCATATCTCTGAGCCCTGCTTTAGAGGAAGAGTTCCAGAATTGCAAAAAAGGGCTGGATATCACAAAAGCCAATCACTATCTATAGAAAATGAAAGAGATTGATCTTTTGTTGTGTAATCTAGGAGGGTCTATTAAGATTGACTACTTGGGACCATCTGCTGGCTCTTGAATAGCTTTGGGGCAATTGAGTGAAGCTTTGCCAGCATCAGCCTCTATTTCCAGCACACTAACAAATGAGCAAATGATGGAACCAAGGGTGCCTACTCAAGGTGTTATTGCCCATGTGTTTCCTCCTCCCTAACGATCTTGAGTCAGAGAATGGGGAAAATGGAAAGAAGGTTAGAAATATGATTCACAATCCAAATTCAGGTGTGTGTTTGTTTGTTTGTTTTTTTTCTGAGCCATGGGTTCCAATCCCTGGGAAATATTCCAAGCTGCAGGTCCTAGCTGGTTGCTGTTCTTTGTTCTGGAAGAGGACCAGAATGACATCACTATATTAGAGTCAGATTAGTGTCTCTAATGGTGGCTTGGATGCTCTGCCATAGATAAGACACAAATAGTCTCTACTAAACACTCTTGGTTCTACCATTAACTGTCTGTGTGTCTTTGGACAAGTTGCTATCAGGAAGATCCAGTGAAATTGTAGATATTTAAATGTTTTATAAGCTGTTAAATCCTTCAGAAATGTCATTTGCAGAAAGGAGCCTTAAGGGTGTGGAATATTATCTACATTGGCAGATTTTATTGACATATTAGTTGTTTTTTCTAACCTTTTTCTCTCCCCCCCTCTTTTGTTATAAGGAATTATTCACCGGGAAGGGATAGGAAAAGGATATTTTCAGAAATGAAAGTAATGCAATTTTAAAAAATCATTAGGATAAAATAAATATTAAAAATAAAGACAAAATGTTCTCATTATTCTTTGAACTCAGCAGCCTGCCAAGAAGACCAAAGTTAACAAAGTTCTTAAGCCAAAGGTTAAGCTGGGTATAAGCCAGGGGAGTGGGCTGGAACCCCTCACCTGGTCCTGCCCAACAACCAGTCAGTCTACTTCCATGAGGATGGCCTTTTCCAAACCAAGAGCAACCCCTTCCCCTAGATTTCTCTGCTGAAGGTTATTGTGAACCCTCAGGTGCAATAAATTGGATATAAGATAGAATACCACCCACTTCTTGGGCAGGGATGTTTGATCATGGCTCCCTGGGGTTTTATCTTGGGTGAATATGAGTATTTATCTGGGCTAAAGGTCTGGAAATCAAAGAATTAGACACAGGTCTAGGCATAGGCAGGAGCAGAGAAAGATTTTCAGCTAGGGGCGATCAGGGGAGGGGAGGGATCATATGATTGCAGAGCTGGAAGGGGCGTTAGACATCATCCAAAGAGTCTCACTTCCTAGAGAAAGGCATTTGAGAACCAGAAAAATAAAATATTGTCCCCAGGGATACACAGCAAGTACACAGCACATGCTTTTTTTGTTTTTGTTACAGGATGTGAGTGTGTGTGTGTGTGTGATCTGATGGTGGAGCTCTAGAAATCAGGGTCTGGAAATTAAATGGTCAGGCAATTCATACTGGAGAGAGGGAAGCAGGTCATCAAGATGGATAAGTAAGTATGGGGAGGATTTGCTGTAGTTTTAGCTCCCATTCACATCTTTACTGATGCTCTGGCACTGGGCAGAGCTAGCTCCCTATCTGCTTCTGCCTCAAATACTGAGATCCCCCTCCAGGGAATTCTGCTCTCTCAGGACATCCATATCATCTCTTTTCCTGTATTCTTTATATATAGAATATATCATAGGTCCCTTTAAGATAGGACTAATGTTCTGAGGGAAGGAGATGTTACTCCTGCTATTTTCTCCTTAGAAAATGATGGGTTAAAATCCCCTTTCAGAATCTTTCTAGTTGTGTCACAAACCCTTGGGGCCTCAGTTTTCTGATATATAAAATGGGGTGAATAATAGCACCAAGCTCACATGACTGGTAGGAGGATTGAGTGAGATGTGTAAGCCTTAAAGAGTCATAAATGTGAGTTATTATTATTATTATTATTATTTAGGCCATATGACTGAGCTAGTTCTTTCTGATCAGAGCTTAGCACTGGATATTGCTAGACAGGCCTGGAGACCAGAGTATTATAACATCATAGATTGAGGATTTTGAAACCATCAAGTCCAGTCCCTTCATTTTTACAGATGAGGTCACTCCAGCTGAGAGAGATGAGATAATTTACCCAAGATCTCCCAGCTCGATTCACTGCCCAGACTTCACTTTCTCAAGGGCAGCTTTGACGCTCTTTGGGGCTCATTCATCTGACTGTTGGGGTCCTAGTTTGAAGGCAAGAGGCCCCAGCCATGCTTGTTCCATTTCCAGCTCAACATGCTCTCCAAGAATCCCTTCATCAGATTCTTTGACCCATCCCTTTCCAGCTCCCCTTTATATATTTGCAAGTTCCTCGAGGCAGTGATATCTTGTTTGCTTGTAATTGTATCTCTATCATTTAGCACATTGCCTAGCACACAGTAACTATTTAACAGGTGTGTGTGTATGTGTGTGTGTGAGAGACAGACAGAGAGAGGGGGGGAGGGAGAGAGAGAGAGGAGAGAGAGAGGGAGAGAGAGACAGAGACAGAGACAGAGGAGATAGAGAGAGAGAAAGAGAGACAGAAACAGAGAGAGTCAGATACAGAAACAGAGAGAGAGGAGAGGAGAGGAGAGGAAAGAGAGAGAGAGAAAGAGAGAGAGAGAAAGAGAGAGAGAGAGAGAGAGAGAGAGAGAGAAAGAGAGAGAGAGAGAAGAGAAGAGGAGAGGAGAGGAAGAGAGAGAGAGAAGGAGAAAGATACAGAGACAGAAAGACACAGAGACATATAGAAAGACAGAGGCAGAGACATGCAGAGAGAGACATAGAGAAACAGGGAGAGAAAGACAGAGAGAGATAGAAACAGAGAGACAGGGGAGACAGAGATAGACTGAGAGAGACAGAGGAAATCTACAAAACCACTTATCTATGACACAATTGAGATTGTCCTTCAGACACCGAGTCTAACACTCTATCTACTAGGCTCTTTATGATGGCACCCCACCACCCAAATCATATGCTGCCCATTTGCCCCTCTAGGCTATCTAAGTCCCAGCTGAATAATAGATAAGGGAGAGTTCTGTACAGGAATGAGAAGACTGAATGTAGGCAAGGGAGCCCTGTGGCCTCCTTAAAATCCTATGAGAGGCAGATGCCCTTTTTAGGAGGTGGGAGAGAGAAGAAAAAGGGAAGGAAGTATTCATTGGTTCCAGGGAGGGACACAGGAGAAATTAGGCAAAAAGCCAAGATCAGCAGGGGGCCAAGGAAAGAAGCGCTGTGCTTGGGCAGCTGGCCAAGGGACCCTGGGTAAGATCTCCAGGGGAGACATCTCTTAAACTGGGCCCAATCCAGGGCTGCTTCCCAGGTCTTAAGCAACTTCATTCTGCCTGAATCCTGGCAGGGAGACTTGAGCTCAGTCAGGATGGATCCAGGAGCTGTCAGTGCCTCATTCTGAGGAGACCAGTAATTATCCTCACTCCAGGAGCTGATAATGATGATAATCCCCTTCACTTGTACAGCCTTACCCTTGATGGGCAAAGTATGAGCATCTTCCCTGGGCAGACAGGGAAGGCAGGGTGCTCCCAGCTCAGGCCTCCCACTGCAGAGCTGGGGGACCTGCTGCAAATATCTTCCAGTCCCCCTGAGTCTCTTTGCCAGCTTCATCATGGACACAGCTAGCCCCTATTAAGGATCCAGCCTGGGCCCCACTGCTGACCTACGTTTCCTAAGGATGTCAGCACTTCCAGGAGAACATACAGTCAGCCCGGGACTCTCTTCCTTTCAAATACCCAAACTCTCCTAATAGGTTCCCATTGGGAAAACCTGAGCTCCCTGGATCAACTTAGCCTCTGGGCCTACCCAACTCTCTAGATTAATTCATTGATTTGCAGCACTTCATCCATGAATTCATCCTCCTCTTCCTCTCACATCATGGTTCCCATCGTTCTCTCTCCCTCCTTCCTTCCCTTCCCCTCTCCCTCTGTCTCTGTCTCTCTGTTTCTCTCTTTGTCTCTGTCTCTGTCTCTCTGGTTCTCTCTCTGTCTCTGTCTCTCTGTTTCTTTCTCTCTCTGTTTCTCTCTCTGTCTCTGTCTCTCTCTGTCTCTCTGTCTCTGTCTCTCTCTGTGCTTTTTCCTTCTCAACTCAGCCACCTTGGATTTAAACAAAGCTATGTATTTACAAAAGACAAAAGAATGTCAATCTAGAATCATAAGAATGATAACAGTTGCCATTTATGCAGCACTTTTAGATTTGCAAAGTACTTTATACACATTATCTCACTTAATCCTTACACTAACTTTGGGAGAGAGGTGTTATAATTATTCCTATTTTACAAATGAGAGAGCCAAGTGATTTGCCCAGGATCACTTAACTAATGAGTGTCTACAATTGAATTTGAACTCAGGTCTTCCTCACTCCAAGCCCATTATTCTATCTCCGGCACCATCTAGCAGGATGTTGTAGAAGTCTATATAAAAGATTTCATCCAGTGCAGACCCAATGATTCCCCCACTTTGTAATCTAAATCTTTAAGTTTCCTAAGTTGCCCTTAGTATCCATTAAGAAACAGTTTAGAGGGCAGCTAGGTGGCGAGAAGGATAAAGCACCAGCCCTGAAGACAGATGGACCTGAGTTCAGATCTCACCTCAGACACTTAACATTTCCTAGCTGTGTGATCCTGGGCAAGTCACTTAACCCCAATTGCCTCAGCAAAAAGCAAAAAAAAAAAAAAAGTAAGAAACAGTTTAGGTACCATCTTGTGCATAAAGCCTCTCTTATCCCCCAATTGCTCTCCCCCTCCCTCCTCAAATACATTGTATTTAACTGCTTTATCTAGATTTGTATTTACTCACTTTTTATTTATGCAGCATATGTTTTCACATGTTCTTGTATCTTCCCATTAGATCTGAAGATCACTGCAAATAGTGATTTTTTTATTCTTTCTAAGTCTCTCCCCAGTGCCTAGCATGGTGCTGTTGACATAGCAGGCAAGCCTTTAATAAATATTTGTGGACTGGTTGATCCATGAGTATCTTCTTCATTATGCCATGGCACATAGCTTACCCCCAGAGGGCAGTATGGCTTAGTGGAAAGAGAAATGGATTTTTTTTCTTTTTTTTTGAGTTGAGACCTGAGTTTGAGTCCTGACTCAGATACTAAGTGGCCATAAGATCTCAGGCAAGACCTTTCCCTTCTTGAAGCATCAATTGACTCAGATTATCTTTCAGTGTTCCTCCAGCTCAAAATCCTAAAATTCCCAATCCTCTAGGGAAAGAGCACTGACTCTGGAGGCAGAGGATTTGGGTTCTGATATTTACTACCTGTTTGATCTGAGGCAAGAAACTTATTCCTCGTGTGTCTCAGTTCTTTATCTGTAAAATAGGGGAGTTGGAATAGAAGCCCTCTGAGATTCCTTCTAGCTATGGTGCTATGATCCTGTGATCAAGAATGGCACCTTCCTGCCCTACCCAGAATATCCCAGCTCTAATTTGGGAATTCTCCCTTGGGACACTCTGGATCAAGTATTTTGGTCCATTCTATGAAGACCAGTTCACCTTCAGTCAGCAGAGGAGGTTTCTGCTTCCAATTATTTCCAAGCTTCCCAGTGTGACCTTCAATAAGCCCTGAAGAGATCCTAGAAATGGACTATCATGAAGGAACTTAGCACCAGTCCTAAGACTTCAGAACAAATATTGTGGCTAGTAACCTTAATAGTGAATCTCTCTTGACTGAATGAATTTATTTTAAAAAGCTGATTGGACGCCAAGTTTCACAGGGCTTGCCCTGAACAAACATTTTTGGCCGTGGTTCATCAGAACCATCTTTATTATCATCATCCTTAACATCCTCCAAACAGGAGTGAGACTCTGGCAAAACTCAACTAAGCTTGATTTTCTTTTTCTTTTGTTTTTTATTCAAGCTTTTTATTTGTATAACATGTATATGGGTAGTTTCCCAACATTGATCTTTACAAAGCTTTCCATTACAAATTTTACCCCCAGTCCCCTCCCCTCCCCTAGATGGCAGGAAGTCCACTACATGTTAATAATGTTGAAATGCTAAGCTTGATTTTCTGATGGGAAGGATTATGGGGGGATTATGATGATGGTGGTGGTGGTAGTGATAAAGTCTACTGATTACCACAAAAATGGCCACTCCTGGAACCTATTTTTCTCCTCATCATCTCTTAGTTTCCCTTGAAGCCTCAGGTCAAAGGCTACCTCCTATTAGAGATCTCTCAGGATTTCCCCAATAGCTAGTGTTCTCTATCTTCCTCAAATTATTTTATGTCTACTTTAATTTATTTAACCTCTGTACAGGCTGCCTGTTTCCTATTCCTTCTCCCCATCTAATGGGGGTTGTTAATTCTTTGCTCTTGAAGGGGACCAATGAGTCACTAGAGTGATAGTCTTGGCTTATGTGTGAATTGAATTGATATGAGGCAATGTTCTAGGTGTAAATTCTTTGAGAACTGGGACTCAGCTTGATTCCTTTTTTTTTTGTATCCCTAGCCTAACCTAGCACCTGGAGCATAGTAGGTGCTTCACAAAATACTTACATTGGATTTAATAAGAATACTAGCTTATATTTCTGCAACACTTTAAGGTAATTTACATGGTATATTCCTCTCAATAATTCCGTGAGACATGTAGTATATTGTTGTTCCCACTTTGCAGATAACAAAACTGAGCGTTAGAGAGATTGTTACATGGTCATATAGGTAAGAAGTACCTTCTTCTGGGGGCAGCTAAGTAGTACAGTGGATAGAGCATCAGCCCTGAAGTCAGGCGGACCTGAGTTCAAATGTGACCTCAGACACTTCCTAGCTGTGTGACCCTGGGCAAGTCACTTAACCTCAATTGCCTCAGCAAAAAAAATAAAGTACCTTCTTCCTTCAACCCTTCCCTCCCCAAACTCCCCCTCTACAGAAGCTTGCAGAGTTTCTAGTGTAGTTTAAAGGGCTGGTCAGGGGGATATCTGAAAACCCTGAGGTTTTCCTCTCCTAGGTCCCTCTCCACCTTCAAGTACTTGTCTTACCAGGTCATTGGGTCTCTGGAGAAATAGCTCCAGAACCTATCTCATAGTCCCATTCTCTAAATTCACTGAAGAATTGGCAGAAGTTCAGAGGGGAAATCATGGGCTTAGAGGGTACTGCAACCAAATGCATTCCCCCCATGGTGTAGTGGGAAAAGCCCTGGACTTGAAATCAGAAAGTCCTCAGCTTGAATCCTTAACTCTGCAACGTGGCTATGTTGATCATGGGCAAGTATGGTCCTTCTCTGTACCTCAGTTTCTCCTTCTGTAAAATAGGGATAATTCTCTTATTCCTTCCCTCCCAGGATAGTTGTGAAAAAATATTTGCTAAACCTAAAAACTATGTGGATAGGGGAGCTATTTTCTTCAGGAGCCCAAGTAGGATGGGGTGATCAGAGTTTTATCCCAGGGCACCAAGATTTACAAGGCATAACCAGTGCTAATATTCATTTATTTATCAAGTGGCATAAAGACAATTGAGCTTGGTATCTAGTTCCATTTATTTTTGAGCATCTGGACTTGTGTTTTCCCTCCTATTATAGGATTGGCAACTCATCTTTAACTTGTTATAGAAAACTATCTGGGGTGCTCATGGGTTGTTACTTGCCTGTGGTCTTGCAGCTGGCATATATCAGAGAAAAGATTTGAACCGAGAGCTTGACTAAGGCCAGACTCTTCCACTATATCATCAACGATTGGTTTAAGCAGGAAGCCACCACATGAAACAATCCTGCTGCTGGCAGCCACCCCTCAAGTGGGCTCCTCCCTGGTATACCTCTACCATGTTCTTCCATAGAGTGGCCCGAGGTCTTTTCCCTTCATGATTCTTTTTTTTTTCTTTTTGCTGAGGCAATTGGGGTTAAGTGACTTGCCCAGGGTCACACAGCTAGGAAGTGTCTGAGGTCACATTTGAACTCAGGTTCTCCTGACTTCAGGGCTGGTGCTCTATCCACTGAGCCACTTAGTTGCCCCTCTTCCCTTCATGGTTCTTGTGTTCTTGACTCTCTCTTGACTGAATGAATTTGTTTTTAAAAAGCTGATTGGACGCCAAGTTTCACAGGGCTTGCCCTGAACAAACATTTTTGGCCGTGGTTCATTAGAACCATCTTTATTATCATCATCATCCTTAACATCCTCCAAACAGGAGTGAGACTCTGACCCTCACATCCTCCAAACAGGAGTGAGACTCTGGCAAAACTCAACTAAGCTTGATTTTCTGAACTTGATTCATTCTTCCCACATACATTTCTGGACTTTTTTCATGCATAAGGAAACCAGGGGTCACTGAAAAGTGCCTTGCCCAGAATCACGTAGGAGGCCTTGCTGGGTACTGTGGGTAGATACAGAGTAGAATGTGTGGCTCCTGCCCTTATGATAGCGACAGTTTAGGTTGGATAATAGGAGAGCTGTGACAAATGGCCATAAGAGAGGTGGAGAGTGTCATAGAGGAAGAAACATTGCTTCTGCTTGGGGAAGTATCAGGAAGGACTTCATGGAGCAGGGGACATCTACATTGGGTGGGGTGTCAATATGGAAAAGTGCGATGGGCAAAGAGTGAGCCAGACCAGGGGGGACAGAGGAAGGCAAAAATGAAGATTTAGGAAGGCTAGGTTGGAAATAGATGGTGGAGGGCTTTGAAGGCCAGGCTCAGGAAGGCCCTTTGGCAATAAGAGTCTTTTTTAGTGGGTGAAGGACATGAATAGAGCTGTGTATTAGGGGGGGGGCAGCTAGAAGCACAATGGGTTAGAGAAGGGAGAGACTGGAGGTCATTTAGGAAGTTACCTGGTCCAGGTGAGAAGTATTGGCTAGGGTGATAGCAATGTTAGAAGAGATGGGGTTGCTTGTGGGAAAAATGAGTCACAACATATTTCCAGGAAGGGGAGCTTTAGTCCTACTGAGTGAGAGAAATGGGGTTTTTCATTTGTACAATGAGGGAGTTGAGGCAGTGATCTCTAAGGTCCTCTCTGGTTCTGAATCCTAAGATCTTAGTGATCCTTTCAAAACACTGACCATGGACTGGGCAGGTCCCCAAGACCAATCAGAATCTAAAGTTGACAGTCCCTCAAACCAGCAGGTGCCAGATAAAATCCCCCCCTCTCTTCCCTCCCCACCCGACTCCCCTTCGCCCACCCATAACCATCACCACCTGATTTCTTTTCTGCTCAGCCTGAGCTCAGCACTAATTGGCTCAGCCACTGAGCCTCCCCCTCTCCTTAGAGAGATGAGTCTTGCAGCAACTTGAGTGAGCTCCCTCATCCCATAGACCCAGTATGGGGCAGTTGAGCATCGGGAAGAGAGCCTTCCAGTGACTGACAGACTAGTCTACCTCCCCACACTCCCACCAATGGCCAGAGGGTCACTGTGGGCCCCTGGCAGCAATGGTACCCAGGTCAGGCCTTGCTGGGGAGAGCCTGACTGGATTGGCCCTGGGTGGTTTTTGCTTGATATTTTTATTATTATTTTTGCCTTGTGAAAAAGTTTTAATATACACAGTAAATTAAGCTGGGGAAAGAAAAAAATGGAGGGGGGTGCTTTTCATCTTTAATCTATTTACTTCTGAATATTTAACGTACGATTCTGGCACCAATCACCAGATTTAACTGGAAAATTACTCACTAATCTGTTTGCTTATTTGGAATAATTGGGTCGGCTGCCAGGGAAGAGGATTTCCTACCCTGTTTAATATCTCAGTTAGTAGTCCAATTTCAGCTCCCTGGCATAATTACTCTGACAGAGCTGTAGCCACGGGGCCTGGGAGTGGGACAGCTTTTTAAACCGTAAATTACCGAGGATTAGCATTTATGAATTTTAAATCAGGACTCGGGTAGGAGACGCTAAAGCTGCTTAGAGCTTGGGAACCCACAGCCTTCCCTGGCCAGAGCTGCTGTAACCCTTCCCTTTCCAGGACAGGGCCTCACAGGGGACACTGAGGCTGATTCCAAGTCAGGGATCACAGGGGGAAACACTCATGGGTGCTAACCATTCATTGAGTTCTAGAGCTGGGAAGAACCTTAGAACCTTTATGGCCTCATATGGACCTCAGGTCCTCCTATGCAGAATAGGAGGAGTGATCTCTAAAGACCTTTACAACTCTGAATCCAAGATCCTATGGTAGACAACGATCCGAGAATGTCAGACACAGAAGGGATCCTGGAGCATGGAACACAACAGAACTAGAAGTGACTTCAGAACCATCACGTGCTTTTTGGCATGATGGGGAAATCCTTCTCGGAATCATGTTCTTAAATGCTAAATTTCAATTTAGGGTTAATGAAAATAAAGGCCTTTTTTTTCCTATCCAAGTTTACAGACTGCCTGAAATCTACAAAAACTCCTGCATTAGAACATAAAATGGCAGCCCTAGAAGGGACTTTAGAACATAAAATCAAAGAACATTGGAGTTTAGAGATTATTAACCCCAACCTTATTTTATGGAGGAAAACTAATGAGATTCAGAGAGGGAAGAAACTTACTCAAGATCACACAGCAAATTAATGATAAAGCAAGGAAAAAACCCACCACCCAAGGTGTCAGCTTCAAGGTTCCATTGAACCATACTGTTTCTTTTCATAGAAGTCAAACCAAGAAACACCTGATTCATAAGAATCCCCAGGAGAAGATGATCTGTTGTGGAGTTTACGTTAGTTAACTTCTTCTTCTTTTTTTTTTTTTTTTGCTTTTTTTGCTGAGGCAATTGGGGTTAAGTGACTTGCCCAGGGTCACACAGCTGTTACGTGTCTGAGACCAGATTTGAACTCAGGTCCTCCTGACTTCAGGGCTGGTGCTCTATCCACTGCGCCACCTAGCTGCCCTCGTTAGTTAACTTCTTGATAGTTAATAATCTCCTTGGGTAGAATGCCATTTTAGGAAAGACTCATTCACTTACCTCTGGACTCTAGCAATCTCTTCCTCAACCACTTCATTGCCACTTGGGAAATTTCCACTCAGGGGGAAGTCCTCTTGATTGGTGATTCCCACCATTTTAGGAAGCATCCTACTTATATTTCATCTTATTCACACTTGGAGTTTTATCTGGGTCCCTTTTCATCTGCCACTTTATACCTAGCAATAACCCTTCCTCCTTTCCCATCTATATCCCCCTCTTTCCAGGATCTCTTTATATATTATCTTCCCTTAGTAGGATATAAACTCCCTGAGGATAAAGGCTTCCTTGTTCATCTGTATTTATTTTCTCAGAGCTTAGCAAAATGCCTGGCACATTTTTGTTGTTGTTCAGTTGTTACAGTCATGTCTAATTCTTTGTGACCCTATTGGGTTTTTTTGGCAAAGATCTTATTTTGCCACTTCCTTCTCCTGCTCATTTGAGGAAACTGAGACAAACAGGATTAAATGACTTGCCCAGAGTCACACAGCTAGATTTGAATTCAGAAAGATGAGTCTTCCTGATTCCAAGAATAGTACTCTGTCCACTGCACCCTGCTGGTTGCCCAGCTAGGGCTTAATAAATGCTTCTTCTCCAACCCTCTCTCGCTGAGTATTTCTGATCCGGTGCTGAAGGATAGCTGACTGTACCCTTATCTCATGACTGTGACTGGCTTCCCTCAGACTTTTTTATTCCAGGTCATGTCCCTTCAATGCCCGTCCCCTTTCCCATCATTTGCAGGATGCTTTCCATGCTTTCTCACAAGCATGGCGCTCACTCTGGAACCCCAACTTTAAGTGAAAGACAATTGCTTGAGCTAAGCTAACAACTTTGGCATCATGGCCTCCAATCTCCCTACTTTCTTCTGCAAATGAGATCCAGTTACTTAATCCTTTTATTGACCCACAAGGATGGTATACTCTGGATCTTGGGACCCACATGGGCTTCAGAGTATCTTAGGCCGTTCTAGAGCAGAATTCTTATATCTGTCTGACTAGCATTATCTCTGACTTTCCAGGGACCTTTTGTCATCATCAAAGTGGTCTACAGAGCTCATCCTCACTGTGAGCACTTGGTTGATGCTCTTCTAGTTCCTGGGTCTGTTTCCTTTTCTATACAATGAGATATTTAAACCTCTCTACAAGTATTATTTCCAGTTTATAGGTAAATAAACTGAGACTCAGGAAAAAAAAAGAGATATTTAAATCTCATCACTTATAGGATCCTTCCCAAGCGAATATTCTGTGTTAAAGCTACATAGACTTGAAGGATATAAATTCAGAAAAAGGGCCAAGAAGTCATTTAGTCCAACGTACTTATTTTACAGATGAACATACCAAGGACTAGAAAGATGAATGTCTGCTCCAAGGTCACACAACTAGTAAAAGCCAGGATTCAATCTCAAGTGTATTGGTCCCTAGCACCATGTTCTTTCTATTGTGCCAAGGTGTCTTGGAGACTCATTATGGAAGGTGAATATTCTGATTGCGATTCTCATCACACTATGAAAGAGTTCTTGACTGGGAGTCAGGAGATTGGGATCTAGGCCCCGGTCTGCCACCTGTTCATTATGGGGTCCATGGCAAGTCTTTTCTCCATTAGAAAAATGAATTAGCATGAGGTCCTTCAAGCCACAACCTGCTCAGAATCCAGGTATAATTAGATGCAGAATGTAATTCATTTATTTGTCCAAAAGCATTTATTATATACCTACCCTATTCAGAGTATCATGCTGGCTATTTTGGAAGATAGAAAGTTTAGCTAAGATGAAGTCCTTTGTGTACTCTGGAGGCAGCTAGGTGGTGCAGTGGATGGTGCCTTAGAAATCTCCTATGTTCAAATCTGGTCTCAGACCCTTTCTTACCAGTTAAGCAACTCTAGGTGAGACCCTTAACCTCTGCCTGCCTCAGTTTTCTCAACTGTAAAATGGGATTTTTAAAAATAATAGCACCTACCTCATAGATTTCTTATTAGGATCAAATGAAGACAACATATGTGAAAGCTCTTAGTATAGTGCTTGTAGATACTTAATAAATACTCATTCCATTATTGTTCTGTAAGAAACGACCAGCAGGATGATTTCAGAGAGGCCTGGAGAGACTTGCATGAACTGATGCTGAGTGAAATGAGCAGAACCAGGAGATCATTATACACAGCAACAACAAGACTATATGATGGTCAATTCTGATGGACGTGGCTCTCTTCAACAATGTAATGTTTCAAACCAGTTCCAATTGTTCAGTAAAGAAAGTCATATACACCCAGAGAGAGGAATGTGAAATGTGGACCACAATATAACACTGTCATGCTCTCTATCGATGTTTGCTTGCATTTTGTTTCCTTTCTCAGATTTTTTTCTTGTAGATACGATTTTTCTTGCACAATAATAAGTGTGGAAATATGTATACCTATATTCGATTTGTCATTAACATAATTAACATGTAGTGGATATCCTGCCATCTAGGGGAGAGGTGGGGACTGGGGGGGGGGGAAATTTGTAACAGAAAGCTTTGTAAGGGTCAATGTTGAAGAATTACCCATACGTATATTTTGCAAATAAAAAGCTTTAATAAAAAATAAATGCTCATTCCCCTTTTCTTTATAATCTAATAAGACAATTAAATTTTGAGTATTGCCTTGTTTTACCAAACCGAAGCTAGTATATACATGTAGTAAGCTGCAGAGTTGGTATTTGAACACCCATCTTTGATGTCAAATCCCAGGATCCTTAGGATCCCACACTTCCTCCTGGTAGCTCCAATGGGCATCATGCCATACAGATCACAGCATGGTGGGCAACAAGACTCACCAACAGGGAGGGAATCTATCTTAGTCGCTGCTGGAAGGATTCTTGCCAGAGTCTACTCTGACCCTACACCTGGAAAAAGATCATCTACCGGAGAGTCAGTGTGACTTCAGAAGGGGTGGAGGAGCAGTCAATCTGGTGTTTACTGCCCAAAATCTCCAGGAAAAATGCCAGGAACAGAACACAGCTCTGTAGACAACATTTGTAGATGTGACCAAGGCCTTTGATACTGTCAGTTGTGAGGATCCATGGAAAATTCTGTCAAAATTGGGTTGCCCAGAGAAGTTCATTAGTACAGTACATAGATTTCACGATGGCTTGCTTGCCCAGGTTCTGGACAATGGACAATGCTCTCCAGCTCAGACAGAACTAGAGAACTCATATAATCCCCACCTGCTGAATTGCCACACAAATGATTTCTGGCTTTGGACCCCCTTTGGAATAATCCCTGATCCAGAGAAGAGTCTGTTTAAATTTGAAGAGCCTTTGTGAAAGGTGGGTTACAAATCATACCACAGCTGGCATGGGAGTATTTATCCCCAAGTCCATCTGGGAATGCCTCTAGCCATCCTTGGTTTTCATTTTCTCTTTTAAAAATGGCCTCCTCATGCTTTTATCTTAGATATTAATCTATGGGAAAAGAAAACAATAAAAAATAAAACTAAATACCCAATCTTTTCCTCTCAAACCCCACTCTTAACTTCAGAACACACATACCCACAGCTGGTCCAGAGCCAATGGCCTCATTGGACATGGAGGGCTATTAGAAGGAATTGTTCAGAAGAAGGGGGGTTGAGGAAATGAATTCTGACAAACAGGCTGCCCCAATCTGTGTAAGTCAGTCTAGAGAAAAACCCAAATTCCCAATAGCCCTGGCAAGATTCCTCGGCTGTCCTTTAGTGAATCGGGAGGATGGTTGATGGATGAGAAGCGCCTGGTTTACTGAGTCCTTGCTGTGTTTTGTGATAACTCATTATATTTCTTTCTTTATAAATAGCCCCATTAGCGCCCCTGAATTGAACAGACTCATAAAGCTGTGACTGGTCCCCTCCCACTGGGAGGCTGGCTCCCATGAATTACCTGAGAATCCCATTCTGGGGGAGCAGCAGGCAGGTGGGTGCCTCAATGGATGTACCATAGAATAAGAGAAAATACTGGGAAACTAAAAAAAAAAACCCAAAGATTAGAAAAAAGTCGAACCTCAGGCTGGCTTTATTTAAAGGGAATTAGCCATGCTTAAACCAAATCTTTTCTCCTTGGCATCTCTGAGCTGGTTGGTGAGAAACAGAGAGACTCTGATTTGGGGGTTAAACTCTAACCTCCCTCCTTTAAACCATTTATAGAAAACCGATAAAACAGAAGGGACCCCCTGCCACTACTCCCCTCCTTGGGCCCACCATCTCAGTGGCCTTCCTAAACCCGGGGATATTCTGAAATTGGATGTCACCCTTAGTCAGATGATTCTGAACAAGACGGAATAATCCCCTCTGTTAGGGAGAATGTTTATTTTTGTCTGAAGAACTTCAAAGGGCCCCATGACAGATAATCAAAATCAAAATTAGCATTCCAATGAGGATCTTTGGGGGGGGGGAAGGAAAAAATAATTCTTATAGTTCTGCCAGGGACAGCAACCAATTGGTCCTGGGCTTGGTAGGAGGTGGAGGCAACTTTAATCTGCTCTGACTGGTGGGATCTTTTTGCATTGGCCCTGAATGTCAGCCACTCTTGCCCCCCTACTCCTCGCCATAAAAATAGTAGCCCTAGGTCCAGGTAAGATCCTTCTCTCACACTATAGAATATTAGGGTTAAAATGGACTCTGAAACACGGTACATCAAATCCAAGATGCCAGATTTCAGACAGCCTTTAGAATAGCAGTTAGAAGGGAACATAGAATGTCAGGCCTACAAAGTCTTTAGAACAGAGAACATAGAGCTAGAAGGAAACTAGAAGAAAGAACATAGAATATCAGCCCCAGGAGGGGGAACTTAGGATATAGAAATGTGCATTTGGAAGCTCACCAATATGGGTATTCCCTCCAACAGTGCAGATTGCAACCTGTGTAATTTGTGTCCTGAATCTCTAAAGAAAATCTACTCAATATGTTGGAAATCTTCCTCTAGATCATATTATGATTTATAGTCCTAGAACATTACATAGGCCGTGTATCTCTAATCCCTCATTCTCACATCACGACTGACCTTTTCCCTTTACTAATAGTTCATTTTCTCACCAATACTCCCTACATCACTTATTGCTCATGTATATGCTACATCCCTCAGAGCCTGAGAGTTCAAAGAAATAATCAACTTAATAAACACATATTCATGTACCCCCAGGTAAAAGCAATTCAGAGGAAGATAAAAGGGAGTAAAATCTTCCGGCAAGGTTAAAATCAATGAATTAACAAGTTCTCTGAGTTCTCAAAAGCTCCCTCATCCCCAAGTTTTGGAGGCAATTTTCAGGCTTCTTTGCCCAGAAGGACCCACAGCTAGCTCCCAGACAATTTGCCTGGGGGCAAAGTTATCTCAAATTACCTTTGACATGAAAGGTCTATATTTTCTCCTAATCCCATAGGGTCAAGGATTGGACTGCTCCCATCCAAGCACTTTTAGCTATGTTGTTCTCTTCACTACTCTTACTATTCTTTCACTTAGCTCTCCCTTTCCCCAATACTTTTGACTTAAGTTGGGACCTAGAGAAGAGGAGAAAATCTGTTCATTATTAGTATATTCTTTCCAAAGGAGAAGATGGCTCTTTGTTCCACAGTCTCCAAGTACCAACCTGCCCCCTCACCTCACCTCCAAAGGATTTCCTTTTGTTTTTCTCCCCCAGCTTTCCTTGAATTAGAGGATCCAGGTTCAAATCCTGACCATGCTGATTACCTCCTTGACTATGGCAAATCACATAACCTCTCAAATGAAGGGTTTCTGGAGTTCCTTTCAGCTCTAGTTCTGTGATTTATGACCACTATGAGACAGTGACCCTGGGGTCACTTAGGGCCCCGGGATGCCTCAGCCTAAGGAAGAAGGAACTTTTGTAGTTCATACTTGAATGAATAAATGTTTCCATGAATGGTCACAGCTGGAAGGAAGTGTCTGAAGGCCTTGCCCCAAACTTTCAGGCACTAATTGACACTGGAGTCAAACAAAGAGAGAGGAGTTGAAAGCATTACTTCACCTGATCCAATTCTTATTGGCTCCCAGGGCTAGACCCTTGCTGAAGTCCCAAATTTCCAGGCATCCAAGAATTAACCTTTTCTGGGCAACCTGGAGTTACCTGATTCTGTGGGGGCATCCCTAAGCAGTCATATAGACACACTTGCCCTTATATACCAGGGCAGAAGGTGGGAGGGCTCCACCCAGTTGGGCATAAGGTCATTTTCAAAATTAACACAGAGAAAGATCCCCCTTAAACTGTCCCCTGCTGCTGCCTTCATCATGGAATGGCATTTAGAGCCAGGAGGGACATTATAGATGATGGAGGCCACGCCTTTCCTCCAAGAGAGGAGGGAATAAAGGCCTAGATGTGGTACATTCTCAAATACAGTAACTTTATCAATAAGGGATGTGACATTTCTCACCCTGAGACAGGGTGCTGGGCACACTATCTCCTTTCTATATCTCTGGAGCTTTCATGAGAAATTCCATGAGAAATTTAGACTAATTTATATGAATTTTATCACCAGATCAAGAGAGAGACAGACAGACAGACAGAGAAAGAGACAGAAAGAGAAAGGGAGGGAAGGAGAGACAGACAGACAGAGAAGCAAAGAGAGACAGAAGACAGACAAAGAGAAAAAGAGAGAAAAAGAGGGAGAGGGAGAGGATCAGAAAAGCAAAGAGACAGAGAAAGACACAGAGTAAAATGAGAGACAGAAAGGTTTAAATGGAAAAGGGTAGTTTTCCCCTTAGGCAACTAAGTGGCAAAGTGGATGGTGTGCTGGCCCTAGAGTGAAACCCTGAATTCAGTTCTGGACATAATTCCCCCCATTTCTGGTCACCATGGATAAATTATTTAACTTCTGTATTACTTTCTTATCTGTAAAACAGAGAACATCACCTATTTCCCAGGGTTGTTGTGAGGATCATATGAAATATTTGTAAAGTGTTCTATATAAATGCCATCTATTATTATCCCTCGTTCCAGCAGGAAATACTGGAGTGCCCATGAAGGTAGGGAGGGGCACACTATATGTACCCCAAGTTGGGTGAAAAGCCCCAACATAGCTAGGAGAGAGAGATGGGAATTATTGGTAGAGAAGGACAAGTCAGCAGGTCTTCACTGAACTCGAGGAGTCCTTTTGTAGCCCTTGTCTGAACACTGTAAGGCTTAACAGGGAAGATGGAAATGTCATGGCTTAGCTCAGAGGTAGAGAGGCCCTGAGTATCTCACCTTAAGATCTAAAACACTTTCCTAAGGAAGGGAAACTGAATCACAGCATTGAAGGTAGTGTAATAGCAGTGAATGAAGGTAGCAAATACTAGAGGAGAAAGTGGTGAGGGGTATTTGGACCAAAATGAAGAATTCATGGACTAAGTAGAAGAATTCCTGAATTTAGGAGAAATAGAGTGATAGAGGATTTCCAACACTTAAACCAAGGTTTTCTGGCTGTGGGAAGGTTCTATTAGGTTCAAGAAGGAACAAAACTTGTCCTTTACTGGCATTATGAGCCATGGGGACTGGAGAAGAAAAGACTAATGGGAGAGACGTATGTCTTTAAGCACTTAAAGAACTGTCATGTTGAAGACAGAGTCAGAACTAGGTGGAAATTACAAAGAGTCAGATTTGGACTTTATGTTTTAGAAAAAATCCTAATAATTTGAGTTCTCCCCAAATGGAATGGGCTGCCTTTCAAGTGATTAAGTTCTCCATCTGAGGAGGTCTCTGAGAGAAGCCTGGAGGACTACTTCTCAGTGAATTCTGTCTGTATTGGGAATTTGTGTTCAGCTGTGGGTCAGACCAGATCACTGAATCTCAATCCACTCATCCTCCCCATGTCTCAGTGACAACAGCATCCCCAGTGAGTATTTAAAGACCTCTAATTTGTTAGCCGGTATCTGTGCTTAAGAGGGACAACGCAAGATGCTCTGCGTCAAGATCACTGTACAATGTATCTGATTGGCCAATCAGACCGATTTGAGCTCAGAATGCTCTACCACAGGTCAGGGACAAATAATCCATAGGAACATTTGTAGTGATGGCTCTAAATTTGTGTATCTCACATTTCTTTTGAGCTATTGAAATTCTGCTTTGCTCATACCTTCTTTAATGAGGGTAGTCCTACACCAGTGTCTCCCCTATCTCACAATCAGTCCAGAGTTCTTCAGAGACTTCTAATAGTGGAGGAATGGAGGTAAGGGTGAGGAAGAAATTTTATAACTTCCTAGGGCACTTCATTCCACCTTTAGACAACTTTAATTGTTAGGAGGGATGTCTTGACATCATTTCCTTAGCCCTGCCCTTTGGAGCCAAATTGCTGTCCAGGTAGCTCTTGGAATATTTGAAGTTGGCTATCAGTTTCCTGCCATCCCTTCCCTCCTGCCAAATTTCCTCTCACTGGGCTAAGAGTCATACCTGGTTTCTTTGTATGAGCCTCATATGGTGTGATCTCAAGGTCTTTCACTATCTGGTGGTTCTCCTCTGGGTGCTCTTCAGATTATTGATCCTCTCTATGGTTATTGACCAGCATCCGTCTGGAGGTACCTCTGGGACCATAAGATGATTAAGATGCTCTCAGAGGTCCCCTCCAGCTCGGAGATGCTGTGATTCCCTCCGCTCTGTGCTACTGTGTTGAATACTTTCAATAGGGCTCACGTGGCATGTAGCAGAGCCCTTAATAAATGTTTGTTGAATTTCACAGAACAGACAAGAGCGAGAGAAGATGGTCAAAAGGGACAGAAGGAGCTGCTCCCACCCCACCCACATTCCTCTTAGGAGCTTCAGGAACTAAAGGAGGAGTGAAAGGAAAAATGGAAACACTCGGGTGGGATCAAATCTGGCTGCCCGGAGGTCCCACCTCTTCACATGGCCCCAGCTCCCTCCGTGTCCCGGGCCGTAGGCCAGCCAGTAATGAGAGCTCGTGGCTACCTGCCGCCCTCAGAGAAAGGCTCTTGCAGGCCTCCCTCCCCTTCTTTATCATCGTGCCCCGCTCCCAAATCCTTGAAACTCGTTTTTCTCACTAGCGATCAATGGGGGCTACGGTGAGATGGCACGGCCCTTTTATCTTTTCTTAAAACACCATTTTTTGAACTTTTCAACGCGGCCTTCCCAAATAGGTTAGGTCTTCTAAGACAGCATCAAATCTCCTTTTCCTTGCTTCCCAGAGCAGGCCGGATCCTGATAGTTATGAAGCTTTAAAAAAAAAAGCCAGTTCAAAGTCATATATAAATTACCATCCTCTTCAAACAGGCGCAGAAGTCTTATTAAGTCTCCAGTGCTTGAATCACGTCCTGTGTCTGTTCTTTAGACCTTTCTTCCTTTGTGAGGCATAAATGGACACATCTTATTGATTTTCTTTCAACCCGGATCACCTCGATGGCTGTGAATCTGGCAGACAAATCCGACTCCTTCCCCCCGCGGGGCTGGGGGAAGAATGCCTTCGCATGGACCTAGCCGGCCTTCGCACAGTGGGGTACCACAGTCATTACGAGAGCCCAGCTCCAAGCTAGCGGGCAGGGCTCACCCTGCCGGCTCTGTGGCACCCGAGAAAACAAAAAGAGACTTTCTTAAAGGTGCCACGGATCCCTTGTAGCCCCTGGATTATGGGGAGGGCAAGAGAGGCTGACAGAGGGGATGGCTGGCTAAACAGAAGGGCCAAGGACGGCCCAGAGCATGGCAGAGGCAAGAAAGGTGTGTGGCAAGGCTTCAGGGGAATAGAGGCTTTGTGGACTCCTTTCTTCGGCCTTGCTTCAACTTTCTGTGGTTGCTTTGATAGATTTTGCTGCCTCTCTTTCTTTGCACACCTCAGGGACCTTTGTCTCCTTGAAGGGTCACCGGGTGCCAAGAGAGATGGCATTCCAGTGTGCGGTCACCATTAATCCTTCCGCTGGACTCCCAAAGCATCCCAGAAGTTTGGAGAAGCTCTTTTGCAGCAGTCAGGCAATAATGAGCATCCTGCAGAGGGAGGGAGCCTTACTTCTCACCCCTTCCCTCTCTTTTTTAAAAAAAATAGACTAGGTAAGGAGAAACTTACCTGTTCTCCTCTGTGAACTGGTCCTAAGCCAATTAAAAATAATCACCATCTTTGCTAGGTGACTTACAAGCATCTGTTGTTGGGTCATTGTTGGGAATCACTGACCTCTGTACTTAGCTTCTTGAGTCCTAGCTGCTTTGCTTGAAGCCCATTTAAAGACTTTGCTTTTAGTCCATGGCTTTTACCTTTTTTGCACCCCATTTCATTCTTCCAGAGAAAAATTACAGCTTAAGTATTGGCTCTAGGGTAGAGTTTCCCAAAAGTCAGGGTATCATTCTTTACAGACTCCATTTGCCTGTCGCCTTGCCACAGTAGGAAACCTCCTCCCTAGGGTCCTCTTCTCCTCAGTGCCTGTGATTCTTTCTCTCCTACTTTCTAGCCCTACATGTGTTATCTTCACCCATTGGAATGTAAGTGCCTTGATGGTAGAGATTGCCTATTTATATCCCTAGTGCTTAGCATTGTGTCTGGCATGTAATAAGTACTTAAGAAATATATTATAATCCATCTATCCATCTTTCTATGTATGTATGTATGTATGTATGTATGTATGTATGTATCTAATCTATCCGTCCATCCATCTATCCATCCATTCATTTACCCATCCATTTATCCATCCATCTATCTATCTATGCATCTATGTATCTATGCATCTATCTATCCATCTATCTATCTATTTATCTATCTATCTATCTCTCCATCCATCCATCCTTCTATCTACCCATCCATCCATCCATCTATCCATTCTATTTATCATTTACATATTCAATGTGCAATATTGAATCAGGTAAGGACAGGCATTTATTTCTTACACATGAAAAGAAAAGCAAAAAAACACAGAAGACTCAAATTGACAAGAACACAAGAGACACATAACTTCTTCTATGATCTAGATTGAGTCACAAGTATAAAAATATGAAGCAGTTTGCAGGACTGCTAGATAGGAATAATCACATTTTGCCTGAGGCCCTCACTGTCTAAAAACCTATTTGTCCATGTCTTCTGGTAAAAGGGACCAGCCTCAGGCCACTAATCTTGGTAATGGTTATCTCTTGGAATAGTTAGTAGAAATTTCTCTCCTAGCCATTATTCAGCTCCAGCCTAAAGCTCCAATTTCTTCCAGATTTCTTAAATTCACAAGATGGATTTCATGGCATCATTGATGCACCCATCTCAGGTCAGATATTAATTCACCTAAGATCAAAAAATAATCAGCACAAAAAGACCCAAACTTTGCCTCAAATTTGCATAAACAAAATGTATGTGTGCTTTAGATATCTTGTGCTAATGACCTCACGGTGGCCAGGATAAGACATGGGGCAAGCTGTCCCTCTTTTCCCTTCCCAGAAAAAGTCCCAAGTCAGGTAAGTTGATCAGTGCAGAGCCAGCAGGAGTTCAGAGATTAATTCGATGAATTTATTGGATGATGAGCCATGGATTACAATGAAAAGTCTGACAGTTCCAGTGACCCACATGGCTGTGGAATGGACATAGAAGGCTGCTGACCAAAGGTTTCAAGATAAAGCCTATAAATTATTTGGGGGAGAAGAGCTCATTTTGAAACAGGAGCTCCTAGACTCAGGGAAGCCCTCCCCCCCTTAAAAAAAAGCCTTCCAAATTTAACCAAAGAAATGCTTTCGAAGGTGTGAGGGCTCAGTGGGATTTATTAATCCTCCCTCAAGAGGCTCTTCTTCACACGATCTAAGCCCTGCATTAGCACTGGCTTCCAGATTATATTTAATTGGACAATTATTCAAAGGGAAGAAGCGGCAGAGTAAACTGAGGCGGCCTTTAATAAACACCTTGTCTCTACAGCTCCAAACAGGCAAGTCATTTCCTGACCCAAGAGGCCCCATTTTGTCTTTGGTAAATTTATTTTGAAGTAATTGCTGGCTCCAGGAGTACCCATTTTTAAAAGGAAACCTCGGCTCTCTAAGGCAGAGTAATAAATTGCTTTTTGCCCTGTGCAAAGGG
The DNA here is from genome assembly GCA_023553655.1 of Myrmecobius fasciatus. Lineage (NCBI taxonomy): Eukaryota > Metazoa > Chordata > Mammalia > Dasyuromorphia > Myrmecobiidae > Myrmecobius > Myrmecobius fasciatus. The sequence goes on along the minus strand of JAJPUD010005067.1, from coordinate 5,754 downwards.
CTAATCACATTAGAAAGATGTATATTGAGTCAGCGGTGGCAAACAGAGGGTGTAGCTCACAGGATGCCCTAACCCAGGGAAACCAGGGCCAGGTTAGTCTGTGGTTTTCTCCAGGCTCCAAATCAGATCAGAAATACCGGATTCAACCTGATGCCATGATGGGCTCCACTCCCCAAAGCCCAGTTTTCATCTGCCTCCTCCAAACAGATCACTCAATTCTTTGCAGCAACTGGGGATCCTATCATAACCATGTGGGAGGTACTAATGTCATGCACTGGAAAGAATCCTGACTCTGGAGGAAAGGACTTGGGTTCAAATGACATCTCTGATTTTTTCTACTCGTATGAACTTGGGTAAATCCCTTAAATGTTTCCTCCCATGGAAAATGAAGGAGTTAGATAAGATGACTTCTGAGATCAAGCTCAATATATACAATTCTAAGATCCCTGGCAAAGACTGTTAAAGCATAAGAAGGAGAAAAAATATTGAACTGAGACAGGATTGCTGTGTCTAGCCTTTCCTTTAGCTTGGTGATTCTGGGCAAGTTGCTGAGTCTCTTCATCTGTAAAATGAGATGATCTTTAAGTATCATTTTAATTCTAACCATCTGTGAATCTTTATGAATGATTTTTTTTGGTTCTAGAAGCAGATAGGCAAGGAAAGAGGGAAAGGCAAGGTGGGAGGAGTTGGCCCCATGTACAGGGTTTGGGGGGATGGTAATAAACGAAGCCAGACCATGAAGAAGACAGAGACAACTACTTAGGACTTCATTGGACCATCAGAACCAGCAAAATTCAAAACAACATGGCATAAAGAAAATATCACTGTGCAGATAACCTGATTCCAACTTCTGTTACTTCTGAAGTGGGGAAAATCTTTTCTTTTTCCTTAACCTCATTTTCCTTTTCTGTAAAATAAGCGAATTGAGCCAGAGAAGGTCTGTGGCTTCTTTCAACTCAGAGATTCTAAAATGGACATAGAGAGGCAGCAGGATGATGAAAATACTTGTCTATAATTACCCAATTAATCAGTAGGGGATGTGATGTTTGAATCTCGGTTAAAGTCCACATCCCATGCTGATTTGGATAATTCTAGATGAGTAATTGACCTTTTTGATCCTTTGTTTCCTTATCTATAAATTGGCATTTCATTCCATCCAACCCAGATACCTTCCAAGCCTTCTAAATAAGATTTAATCATTCAAAAGGGTTTGGTCACCCTATCCATACAAGAAAGCCAAGTGGATGAAGATTGCCTATTGAATTGAATATGATATGCCATTGGATGGACATTCCATAGGGCTGACCCATTGGTGTGTGTGTGTGTGTGTGTGTGTGTGTGTGTGTGTGTGTGTGTATCATGTACAGGGATTACTGGTGGTCAATCAACTGAGCCCAGAATTGAAAAGAGTGGAGATAGAGACAAAATATTTCATTTGGAAAATTTCAGTGCTCTTCATTACTTCTAAGCTTCTTTCTGAAACAAGACATCTTTTTTAACATCAATATTCTTCAGGTTATTTTGTGTGACTGTGAATCATGGAGTACCATTGTCTCTGAGGAATTAAAGATGTAGGTCACTCAAAGGGCAACAAAGAGACACATGGGTGTGAGTAGGCTACAGCATATTAGGAATGAAAAATTGCACAAGAGAAGATGTGTAAAATACATTACCAAAGAAATGAATTCAGGGAAAGGAGATGATCTAGTTACATAGAGAAAGCAAAGATAACCAATGGATAAACTGTGGGCTCCATTGGTACTCATAACGTCAGTAAATCTTGAAAAATATCCTTTACATGTTTAATGGATTCTCCTGTGGAAGGCTTAAGAAAAGATGCAAAGAATGGTGTGAATGGATTGTTTGAAGGGGTATCATATGAAGGGGTGGCCTTTTTAACCCCAAAGGCCAGAGCCATCAGCAATGGATGGGAGTTTCAAAGAGGCTAATTTAGACTGGATATTAGGAAAACTTTCCTAAATATTATGGTTATAGAGAATGTATTCTGTACAGATAAGGTAAATTCTCCCCTCTTGGAATTTCCAGTAGAAGCTAAATGACTGATTTCCAAGTAGGTTGGTGCCTGTATGGAGAGGGGTAAGGGGTGCTATTGCCACCTACCATACTACTACCTGGCTACCATCATGACTAGCTAGACCTCCTTCCCCACCCCCTTCCCACCCAGTTTCTAATTCTACCTCTGAGAAGAGTAATTAGATTGACACTACAATTCCTGAAAAGGATGTGTCAATTAATTGTCCTAACACTGCAATCAACATTTGTATGGTGTCTCTATCTAAAAACACACCTTCTTGGCCACCTTTCCCCTATGTGAGTTATCTTCATTTTTTTGGAATGTAAGCTCCTTGAGATCAGAGATTTAGCCCTGGTGACCAGCATATAATGAGCACTGATGACTTCATGTAATGGCTATTTTTTTCCTATTCAACAGAAAGATGAGTATTTGGAAGAGGGATGGGTCTAGTGGGGAACAGAGTTTAATTGTGAATATACTGAGTTTGAGATACTCAACAGGAGAAATTATCCAGCAGACAGAGAATCATTCTAGAGTTTGGGAGAGAATAGGAATAGATACTCTGATTTAGGAATCATCTGTGTAAAGAGGATAACTGAACCAATGGCAGAAGACACAATCATGAAGGAAATAGAATGTAAAGAGAGTAGAAATAAGACCCAAGGACAGATCCTTGGAAAGTCAATTATGCTCAGGGCTAGGAGACAGATGAACATGCAGCAAAAAAGATAGAGGGTCAAAAGGAAATCTCATATATCTTTGGTTCCCGATCAGTTGAATCCCAATTTTCCAGGAGGGATTTGACAGGATTGTTCTATGAAAGAATCAAACTGCAAGGTTCCAAGACTAGAATGATCCCCTGGAGTGGTCTAGATCAGTACTCTGCTTCTTGGAAGAACTGAAAAGAGGAAAACCATGGATATGTCACTGGAACAAGAATGACATCTCTTTATAAAATAAAATTGGCATTTTGGACAGTAATTTGGAACTTTGTCTAAAGGAAAACTACACTGTACATATCCTTTGATCCAGCAATACCACTACTAGGTCTATGTCCTAAAGAGATCATTTAAAAAGGGGGAAAGGACCTACATGTACATAAATATTCATAGCAGTTCTTTTTGTGGTGGCAAAGAATTGGAAATTGTGGGGATGCTCATCAACTGGGGAATGGTTGAATAAGCTGTGTTATATCAACATAATGGAATACAATTGTTCTATAAAAATGATTTCAGAGAAACCTGGAAAGACTTACATGAACTGATGCTGAGTGAAGTGAGCAGAACCAGAACATTGTACATAGTACCAGCAATATTGTGTGATTATCAACTATGAAAGACTTAACTCTTCCCAGCAATACAATGATCTAAGATGATGCCAAAAGAGTCATGATAGAAAATGCTATCCACATCCAGAGAAAGAAATATAGAGTATGAATGCAGTTCGAAGCATATTTTTTCAGTTCTGATTTTTCTTTTACAACATGACTAATGAAGAAGTATGTTTAACATAATTGTATATACATAATCTAAATCAGATTGCTTGCTGTCTTGGGAAGGGAAGTAGGGAAGGAACGGAGGGAGAAAAATTTGGAACTCAAAATCTTACAAAAATAAATGTCAAAAACTGTCTTCACATGTAATTGGAAAAATATTAAAATACTGATAAATGAAAAAAATAGTGAAGTTGGACTAGATTAGGTTTTCTTTATCATTTTTGTCATGTTTCCTTTTTGATAGACTGGGGAAGTCTATGGATCCCTTCTCAGACTAATGTTTGTTGCCTAAATTCATAAAGGAAGGAAATGTTAAATTTCAGTTGGAATAATGAAATAAAGATATATTGTCTTACAATCAACACAGGGTCCCCCAGAAGAGTATCCCTGGATCCCTCGGGTATTCAAGGACTGCAGATTAAGTACCTCTTGTTTAAATGACCTCTGAAGTCCTGCCAATCTTTTTGACTAAGTTCTGGTTAGTTTCAGTGAGCATGACATGGTAGAAAGAGCACAAGATTTGAAATTCGAGGCCCCAGGTTTGAATTCAGGCTCTGTCTCTTACTACCTGTGTAGCTTTGGCAACTCATTTATCATTTCTAGGTCTCAGATTCCTCATCTATACAAAGAAGTGAAATGTTCATTAGATCATGTGACCCCTAAGGCTCCTTCTTGCTCTAAAATTCCACAAAGTCCAAGTTCTGCACAATTTGAATTGCCAGCTCCAAGCTTCTCATTATCTTCCTCTGCTGCCAGGAACATATCTCTCAGCCTACTTTTGAGCTTGAATCCCAATTTACTTAGGAACAGGAACACTTTTTTGCCTTTCTTTGTATTCCCAGTGCTTCATACAATGTCTGGCACATAGTAGGTACTAGTTGAATGACTGATTCTGCATCGCTCTTGTTTCCTTCCTCTCCTTCACCCCCAAATCCATACCTGGTCCACTGTCAAATCTTTCTGATACTCCCTATACCCCTTTTCCCCCTTCATATCACTAGTACTCTCAAATCTTCATCATTTCTCACCTGGACTAAAACAATAGCTTCCTCATTGTACTCCCTATTTCCAGATTCTCCTTAACACAGGAATCTGTGAAAGGCACAGGTGTGGCCATGTCACTCCCTTACATCTCTAGGTTAAAATGCAAACTTTTCAGCCTGATATATTTAAATCCCTTGAAGATTTGCCATCCAGATTTCAGAGAGGCCTGGAGAGACTTACATGAACTAATGATAAGTGAAATGAGTAGAACCAGGAGATCATTATACATGGCAACAACAAGATGATGATCAATTCTGATGGACATGGCTCTCTTCAACAACAAAATGATTCAAAACAGTTCCAGTGATCTTGTGATGAAGAAAGCCATACAACATAGCATTTTCATGCTTTCTGTTGGTGTTTGCTTGCATTTTGTTTTCCTTCTCAGGTTTTTTTTTTCTTTCTAGATCCAATTTTTCTTGTGCAGCAAGATAACTGTATAAATATGTATTCATATATTAGATTTACCATATATTTTAACATATTGAACTACTTGCCATCTAGGGGAGGGAGTGGGGGAAGGAGGGAAAAATTTGGAACAAAAAGCTTTGTAGAGGTCAATGTTGAAAAATTATCTATACACATGTTTTATAAATAAAAAGCTTTAATTAAAATAAAAAATATCATCCAGCTCCCTTTCCAAACTTTCTTTGTGTTAATCCCTATCATATGCTCTCCCTTACAACCAAACTAGACTCTAGACTCTAGACGTTTTATGAACTCCACACTCTATCACTGCCTCTGTGTATTTCTGCTGATGCTCCCCCAGGTCTGGAAAATGAACTTTCTTCACTTTATTTCTTGAAATCCTTGTCTTCCTTGACTCAGGTGTTGTCACCCAACTAGCCTTCCTTAATCTCTCTGTAGTAAGCATTCTCTCCCTTCTCAAATATCTTGAATTCATTTATCTGTGTACCTGTTTACTTAGTTATATCCCTCAAGAGAAGATAAGCTCTTTAGGTACAAGATAATTTTTTTCTTTCTTATCCCTAGGACTTAACATGTGCTCATTGAATTGAATTGAGTTAGGGTTCCTTGGCGATGGCCAGATGTGGGCTCCTAGGGCTGGGGAAGCTTGTTCCTTTTCCAAGGTCCAGTCCATGGGTATTTTTCCCTTTTTTCTTCATTCCCATGATGCATGAGGCCTCTTTCTAGGTAAGACTATATGCCTATCTCAAAA